>CATIWK010175173.1:0-17069 GCA_949634005.1 Mallotus japonicus
CCTATTTACCCCCCCCCCCCCCCCCCTTCTAGGGCTCTTTCTGACATACATAAAGCTACCCGTGAAGAATGAACCCGGCGCAGACGACCACTACTAGACTGACAGTGAGGTCCTGAAAAAAAAAGGTTGAGGGGAATCAGACCTCACTGAGTGAATCAATTCTATAAAATGCATGTTGGTTTTAAAACATTTATACAAATTCCTTTTTAAAATAAAATAGAGTAAAATAAATATAATTATTTAAAATTATTTACTTTACTCAAATATCTTTTTATAAAAAGCTTTTCCAAATTTCACCATAGTTTTAATACAGAAATTCTCGTACAAAATTATATGAAATATTTCTTTTAAATGGACAATTTGGTAGAACACCTAAACCCGTAATACTAATAGTCTTTCGACTCTCTTTAATCCATACGACTGCCGGTTCCCCAGAGCTATGCTCCACCGAGCTACCAGCCGCAGTCAATCACTTATTCCAACATTTACTTATATCACGCCTGAGAGCTACGCATCAACCGAGCTACTCAATTTACCACGCCCGAGAGAACACTCTCAACCGAGCTAAACACATATTCATATTCTCGAGATTTAAATAGTGCGCACGTGGTCCTAATGACACCCACTAGGTACAACATTCTACCAATTTTCCAGATCAATTTAAATTGTAAATAAATAAATAAATAAATCAATAAATAAGGCAGAATGAAATAATTTCATTTAAAGCATTCTTTCAATGTTGATCATAATTATAAAAAAAAATATTCATGCATGTGGCCCTATTAAATAAATTCATAAGTAAATTCAAATAATCAGCTTCTTTACTATTTAACCACATAAAAATATAATTTAAATCTTCACAACACACATTCTATAAAATTAACTCACATGTTCAGCGTGCTGGGCGACGCGTCCTCTGCTGCCCAAGTGCTACAGCTCTCGTCCCGGAGTTCTCTAAAATAAATAACATTTATTTAAAATACGCTAATACGATAAAATAAGTAAATCCGTAAAAATTCTGAACATTTATTAAAAACATGGAATGAGGAGATTGACTCGATCCAAGACACAATACTATACAGACTCGGAATTTAACAGATATCGGTGTCACATTTTATGAGAAAGCTACCGAAAATTCTGCATAGTCTCCTTTGTAAAACGGACATCTCTCTACTAAAAGTAGAGTCATTCCTGTACAAAATGACACTTTAAAAAATCACAGCACTCAAAATCTCGGGTTGGACCCCCGAACTACTATTCACGTCCAACCTAGAACCAACATCGCAAAATATATAATAAATAAATAATTTTCTCAAATCACTCAAAATATACTATGAAAATATTAAAGATATTTATTTTCCAAATAAATAATAAAATAATATTTGCTAATAAAATCCATTAATAGCATAAAATTGTCATTATACAATTAAATTCGCATAAATTGTAAATAATTATTAAAATCACTTATTAATATCATAAAAATAATAAAATGCTCATTTAAGCTTAAAAATAATAAATAAGTTTATTTCACTTTTATCTTCCCAAAATTATCACTAATTAACAATTAATTAGAAATAACTATAAAAATTATTTTAATACTATTTATTACTCAAAAACTGCCCAAAACATAATAATTAACAATAATTTCATCTAAAACATTAAAACTACTAATTTATACTAATTTTTCCAAAAATTCATTTTTCACATAAACATTCAAAATTTTATAATAAAAATTCTACACTTAATTTTAATAAACTTCCTTCACAAAGTTTGCTCAAAATACATCAAAGAATTTATTAAAAATATAAAATTTTTCAGAGCTCGGAATAGTGAAATTTCGAAAATAATTCCCAAAATTAAAAATAAATACATTTCTAGAAAGCTTACAACCTAATTAACAATAATCTAAACTCAAATTAACATAAATCAACCTAATTAAATTTTAATTTAACAAATTAAAATAAAAACCTAGAATTTAATTACTCAAATTCAGAGTAATTACCTAAGTTCTTTTTCGAAATTGATTGAGGGGAAAGTCGACCCAGGAGGAGAGGAATTAATTGGGACCAACAGCAAGGCCGGAGCCGGCGACGGCATGATACACAGTCCGGTGAAGAGGAAGAAATCAGGAGGAGGAAGAGAAAAGCAACTGGCAGAAGGGAGAAGGAAGAGATGGCAGTGAGCTGGTGGCGAATCAACGACGGTTGGAGGTGGTTAGGTGGCTGGCAGGAGACGTGGTGGCGGTGGTGGTCTGATTTTCGGGAAGAAGAAGGAAGAACTAAGCAAAAAGAAGAAGAAAAAGTAATAGGAAAGAAGAAGAAAACAAATAGGCCATGTTTTTCATTCAATTTTTTTTTTAACTTTATAATATAATATTTATTGAAAGGTACAAGTACCATTATTATATATATATATATAAAACAAAATATCTTCTCCAAATTATTGATATATATATATATATATATATATATATACATAACTACACACACATATACACACAATAATAATATTAATAATATTAAAATAATATTCAACACCAAAACTCAATATCATAAATTAATAAAAATAAAGTAATTATTAACACCGCAAATCCCAAAATTTAATTTTAAAATTTATAAAATTCAAGTTATGACAATCTCCCCCCTTTACAAAAATTTATCCTCGAATTTTAATAAAATAGATAAATGTAAAAAGTTTTACTAAGTAAAAAGATAGGGGTACGTCATTCGCATCACCGCTTCAGTCTCCTAAGTACAGTCTTCCACCGTGTGGTTGCTCCACAGCACTTTCATAATAGGGATTTCTTTGGTGCGAAGCTGACGAACTTGTCGATCCACTATCGCCACTGGATATTCTTCATAAGTCAAAACTTCACTGAGCTCCACTGTCTAAGGCTGTAGAACGTGTGAAGGGTCGGAGATGTAATTCTTCAACATCGACACGTGGAACACTGGGTGAATCCATGATAACTCTGGCGGCAACATCAGTTTATAAGCTACCTCACCAACTCTGGACCGAATTTCAAAGGGCCCGATGTATTTTGGAGCTAATTTGCCTTTTTAACCAAACCTCATTACTCCCTTCATTGGAGACACCTTGAGAAATACTAAGTCTCCAATAGAGAATGATACATCTTTCCTTCTAGGATCAGCATAGCTTTTCTGTCGGCTAAAAGCTATCCTTAATCTCTGTTGGATGATTGGAATCTTCTCTGAAGTCATTTGCACCAATTCTGGGCCTGTTAACTGTCTCTCACCAACTTCCCAACACAAAGGGGATTTACACTTCCTTCTGCACAACGCTTCATACGGAGCCATTTCAATACTTGCATGATAACTGTTGTTATATGCAAATTCAATCAATGGTAGGTGAAAATCCCATTGACCACCAAAATCCATTACATACATCCGAAGCATATCCTCCAATGTCTGAATGGTCCTTTCTGAATGACCATCAGTTTGAGGATGAAAAGCTGTACTGAAATCCAGTCTTGTACCCAAAGCCTTCTGTAATTCTTGCCAAAAGACTGAAGTAAAAGTTGGTCCTCTATTAGACACTATACTTTTTAGCACTCCATACAGATAAAACAATTCGATTGACATACAACCTTGCCAACCTATCAGTAGAGTATGTCTTCTTAATTGGTAAGAAGTGAGCTGTCTTGGTCAATCTGTCAATTATTACCCATATGGCATCATAACCTCCAGTTGTGCGAGGTAATCCAGTCACAAAATTTATCGCAATCATATCCCACTTCCACTCTGGAATGGGTAACTGCTGCAATAATCCTGAGGGCCTCTGATGTTCCAATTTCACTTACTGACAAGTGAGACACTTGGACACAAACTCTGCAACATCTCTCTTCATTCCATTCCACCATTATGTATTTTTCAAATCATGATACATCTTGGCAGAACATGGGTGAACACTATAAGCAGACAAATGAGCTTTTTTCATAATCTCCTTTCTCAGCTCATTTACATCTGGCACACACAGTCTAGTGCCCAAACATAAAATGCCCTCACTGTCAACAATAAAATCTCTAGATTAACCCTGTTGCACTTCAGCCATTATCTTTTGCAACTGTGGATCTCTTCTCTGAGCTGCCTTAACTCTATCCAAGTACACTGATCGTACTTTGAATTGAGCTAAAATACACGTCTTGGTTACCTTCCACTGCAATCCTTGATCAATCAGTTCATGCAACTTTTTAATAATTGGCCTCCTTTCTATGCTGATATGAGCAAGGCTGCCTGCTGACTTTCTACTCAACGCGTCAGCTACCACATTAGCTTTACTCGGATGGTAAAGAATAGAGCAATCAAAATCTTTCAACAGTTCCATCCATCTTCTCTGCCTCAAATTCAAGTCTCTTTATTGAAAGATATACTTTAAGCTCTTGTGGTTGGTGTAAATTTCACAAGTCATACCGTACAAGTAATGCCTCCATATCTTCAAGGCAAACACTATAACTGCCATTTCCAAATCATCGGTGGGGTAGTTCTGCTCGTGCTTCTTTAACTAATGTGAAACATAAGTAACCACTCTTCCATTTTGCATCAACACACACCCCAATCCTACTCGAGAAGCATCACAGCACACTATATAACCTTCGTCTCCCGAAGGTAGAGTCAATACTGGAGCTGAAGTCAACCTGTCTTTAAGCATCTGGAAGTGCTACTCATATTTTTCAGTCCATATAAACTTGACATTTTTCTGAGTTAACCTTGTTAAAAGTACAGCAATCTTGGAGAAATCCTTCACAAATCTCCTGTAATAGCCAGCTAAACCTAGAAAATTTTCACTTCAGTGACTGTTATAGGTCTCGGCCACTCTATAATGGCTTCAATCTTTTTAGGATCTACTTGAATGCCATTTTTCGGCACCACATGGCCTAAGAATGCCACTTGATCTAACCAAAACTCACATTTAGAGAACTTGGCATACAGTTGATGCTCTCTCAAAGTCTGAAGCACCATCCTCAAATGCACAGCATGCTCTTCTTCACTCCTTGAATACACCAAAATATCATCAATAAACACTATCACAAATCGGTCTAAGAATGGCCTAAACACCCGATTCATCAAGTCTATAAGGTTGCTGGAGCATTAGCCAACCTAAAGGACATCACCAAAAATTCATAATGGCCATATCTCGTCCAAAATGCAGTTTTAGGTATATCTTCACTTCTAATTCTCAACAAATGATACCCTGACCTCAAGTCAATCTTGGAAAAACACTGAGCTCCTTGAAGCTGATCAAACAAGTCATCAATCCTTAGGAGAGGATATTTGTTCTTGATGGTGACTTTGTTCAACTGTCTATAGTCGATACAAAGTCGAAGACTACCATCTTTTTTCTTCATAAATAACACCGGTGTATCCCAAGGAGATGTACCCATTATCGAGAAACTCTTATAACTGCTCCTTAAGCTCTTTCAATTCTACCGGTACCATTCTACAAGGCGGCATCGAGATAGGATATGTACCTGGTACAACATCAATACAGAATTCTATCTCTCTATCTAGTGGCAAGCCTGGTAATTCTTCAGGAAAAATATCAGGGAACTCGCACACCACTGGCACATTCACAGTTGCACCTTTATCTACCTCCGCATCCTTGACCACAACTAAATAGCCTTGACACCCCCTTCTTAGCATCCTTCTAGCTGTGATTGCAGAGATAAGATTCTGAGGCATCGAACTCTTATTGCCTCTGAATCGAAATTCCTCATCATTAGGGATTCTGAAAATCACTTCTTTCTCTCGACAATCCAGAGTGGCATAATGTCGAGCTAACCAATCCATCCCTAAAATCACATCGAAATCTATCACATTTAACAATACAAGTCTGCAAGCAACTCTCTACTTTCCACCAACACTAGATAAGATGGAAAGGCTATATCTGTCTCCAACTCGTCGTTAAGTGGAGTCGCTACAGACAATGAAATTAGCAGCTTGGATGGTTGCCATTCCATTCTTGAAGCAAACACAGGAGAAATAAAAAAATGCGATGCACCAGGATCAAACAAAATTGTAGCATCAACATAACAAATTGGGAGGGTACCTACAACCACTGCATTAGATGCCTGAGCATCCTGTGGGGTCAATGTGAACACCTTGGCCTGTCCACGGCCAGCCTGCTGTGAAGTGGATGGCTGTGTAAATCCTCTACCACTAGGTCTCCCTGCAGGTCTACCTCCTGATCCTCGGCCCTGCTGGCCCATAAACTGTGTCGGTCTCTGTTGAGGATACATAAGTGCTGGATAGGGCTGATGCACCTGCTGAAATGGCTGAGCGACTAAAGATGAATACCCCTGAGGGTATGTCTACTGATAATCAGAATATGGGCATGCTCTAGCAAAACGTCCCACTTGCCCACATCTGAAACAAGCTCCCGATGGTAGGTGACAAGGACCTTGGTGTACTAGCCCACAGATAGGACATGCACTAGGTCCCGAGCCTGTGCTACCATACCCAGAACTCTGACCACTGCTGCTGCTACTAGCTCTAGAGTTAAACCAAGTAGCTCTGCTACTTTTATGGTTAAGGACATAACTATGCCTGCCAGGTCTGTGAGCTCTAGATCTTCTAGCCTGCTGAGAAGTACCCTCTGCTTGACTACTTGAACCACCAATCTGAAAAGTAGGCTGCTAAAACCCCTAAGATGCTCCCAACACACTACTGCCACTCAAATAGGGGTCAGGGATGGTCCCATGCATGACATGTCGCCTCTCTAGCCATTTGGCTTCTTCAATCACACTATTCAGCCTTCGATCTCCAGTACGGATACTAATATAGGCTGAGCCTAGCCCTATCACATACAACTCCACTACTCTCTCTTCATCCTGTATCACATCCAGAGCATGAGGTCCCAACCTGCGGAACTCATGGGTGTATTCTTCAACTAACCGATCACCCTTGAGTATGTACAACAATTGCCATCTGTAATTCTCTCTCATTGAAGGTGGACAGAAAAATCTCAAAAATTATTTCTTAAACTCCAACCATGTCATAGTAGTCATGTACGGCTGAATCGACTACATAAACCAGTCCTGAGCTGCAGCCTGCACTAATAGTTCCACTACCATGATCCTCTGATAATCACTATATCCATTCCTGGTCCTAGCCTCGATGGTGTTTATAAAATCCAGAGCATCACCGGTACCATCAAAAGAGACTCTTCCAACTCTTAAATATAATAAAGCTTCATCTGCATCAGACATTCCTTGATTCCTCTGCTGTAACATCTACTACACCAAAGGCATAGCTTGATTAAGTGCTGCTAAGCCTTGGTTGATTCCTATCATACCAGCTGCAGGATCCATTTTCGGTGCTATTAGCTCAACTTACGGTTCTTGCTCTAGTTCTTGAGCTGTCGCTGCCCTAGGCCTACCCCTACCTCTTCCCCTTCCTCTATGTCGAGGAGCAGGAGCAAGAGCTTTATCCTGGACGGACTGCTCATCACCTTCAGCTGCTTCTGCAGCATGAGCATTTCGTGCTCTCCTTCTCATTCTGAAAAGACACGAAAACCAAGTTCAAGACAGAACAAAAATACTGACATACATACGGAATTCTAGAAACACTAATGACATCAATCGACATTTATCAACCTAATTACCGCAGTAGTTCAAGAAAAGACATGATTCAATGACCCAAAGATCAACAATTAAACCATTGCTCTGATACCAACTTTGTCACGACCCGAACCCAAAAGGGCACATGACCGGCATTAGGGAATGAGAAATGCATAAATGCAACCAAAACCCGTAGTAAGCCATAGAAATTTTTCTCAAAATAAACCAATTAACACTGAACAATTAAAATCATAATCCATAAAATTCTCCATAATCAAAATATATATATATATATATATATATATATATATATATATATATATATATCCAAACACATATATATATATATATCCAAACACATAATACAATTTTTCCAAATACAACAACAATTGAACTTAACACAAATTCAAAAATATCAATAATACAAGTTTTTAGTTAACTATTGCAGTATCTAGAATTCGATTACATAATATTAAAATCAAATAGACATTTATAAAGCTACCGGTGAAGAATGAACCTAGCGCAGACGACCACTACTAGACTGACAGTGAGGTCCTAAAAAAAAGGTTGAAGGGAATCAGACCTCACTGAGTGAATCAATTCTATAAAATGCAAGCTGGTTTTAAAACATTTATAAAAATTCCTTTTTAAAATAAAATAGAGTAAAATAAATATAATTATTTAAAATTATTTACTTTACTCAAATATCTTTTTATAAAAAGCTTTTCCAAAATTCACCATAGTTTTAATACAGAAATTCTCTTACAAAATTATATAAAATATTTCATTTAAATGGACAATTTGGTAGAACACCTAAACCCGCAATACTAATAGTCTTTCGGCTCTCTTTAATCCATACGAGTGCTGGTTCCCGAGAGCTATGCTCCACCGAGCTACCAGCCACAGTCAATCACTTATTCCAATATTTACTTATATCATGCCCGAGAGCTACGCATAGCTACGCATCAACCGAGCTACTCAATTCACCACGCCCGAAAGAACACTCTCTACCGAGCTAAACACATATTCATATTCTCGAGATTTGACCAGTGCGCACGTGGTCCTAGTGACACCCACTAGATAGCACGTTCTACCAATTTTCCAAATCAATTTAAATCATAAATAAAAAATAAATAAATCAATAAATAAGGCAGAATGAAATAATTTCATTTAAAGCATTCTTTCAATGCTAATCATAATTATAAAAGAAATAATCATGCATGTGGTCCTATTAAATAAATTTATAAGTAAATTCAAATAATCAGCTTCTTTACTATTTAACCAAATAAAAATATAATTTAAATCTTCACAACACACATTCTATAAAACTAACTCACAGGTTTAGCGTGTTAAGCGAAGCGTCCTCTGCTGCCCAAGTGCTACAGCTCTCGTCCCGGAGTTCTCTAAAATAAATAATATTTATTTAAAATACGCTAATACGATAAAATAAGTAAATCCGTAAAAATCCTCAAAATTTATTAAAAACATGAAATGAGAAGACACAATATTATACAGACTCGGAATTTAACAGATATCGGTGCCACGTTTTACAAGAAAGCTACCGAAAATTTGACAGAATCTCCTTTGTAAAACGGACATCTCTTTACTAAAAGTAGAGTCATTCCTGCACAAAACGACACTTCAAAAATTCACAGCACTCAAAATCTCGGGTTGGGCCCCCGAACTACTATTCACGCCCAACCGAGAACCAACATCGCAAAATATATAATAAATAAATAATTTTCTCAAATCACTCAAAATATACTATGAAAATATTAAAGATATTTATTTTCCAAATAAATAATAAAATTCCAATTCACAAATAATATTTGCTAATAAAATCCATTAATAGCATAAAGTTGTCATTATACAATTAAATTCGCATAAATTGTAAAAATTTATTAAAATCACTTATTAATATCATAAAAATAATAAAATGCTCATTTAAGCTTAAAAATAATAAATAAGTTTATTTCACTTTTATCTTCCCAAAATTATCACTAATTAACAATTAATTGGAAATAACTATAAAAATTATTTTAATACTATTTATTACTCAAAAACTCCCAAAACATAATAATTAACAATAATTTCATCTAAAACATAAAAATTACTAATTTATACTAATTTTTCCAAAAATTCATTTTTCACATAAACATTCAAAATTTTATAATAAAAATTCTACACATAATTTTAATAAACTTCCTTCACGAAGTTTGCTCAAAATACATCAAAGAATTTATTAAAAATATAAAATTTTCCCGAGCTCGGAATAGTGAAATTTCGAAAATAATTCCCAAAATTAAAAATAAATACATTTTTAGAAAAGCTTACAACCTAATTAACAATAATCTAAATTCAAATTAACATAAATCAACCTAATTAAATCTTAATTTAACAAATTAAAATAAAGACCTAGAATTTAATTACTCAAATTCAGAGTAATCACTCAAATTCAGAGTAATTACCTAAGTTGTTTTTCGAAATTGATTGAGGGGAAAGTTGACCCAGGAGGAGAGGAATCAATTGGGACCAACAACAAGGCTAGAGCTCGCCGGAGCCGGCGATGGCATGATACACAGTCTAGCGAAGAGGAAGAAATCGGGAGGAGGAAGAGAAAAGCAACCGGTAGAAGGGAGAAGGAAGAGATGGCAGCGAGCTGGTGGCGAATCGACGGCGGTTGGAGGTGGTTGGGTGGTTGGCAGGAGACGTGGTGGCGGTGGTGGTCTGATTTTTGGGAGGAAGAAGGAAGAACTAAGCAAAAAGAATAAGAAAAAGTGATAGGAAAAAAGAAGAAAACAAATAGGCCACGTTTTTCATTCGATTTTTTTTAACTTTATAATATAATATTTATTGAAAGGTACAAGTACCATTATTATATATATATTTAAAATAAAATATCTTCTCCAAATTATTGATATATATATATATATATATATATATATATATAACTACACACACATATACACAAAATAATAATATTAATAATATTAAAATAATATTCAACACCAAAACTCAATATCACAAATTAATAAAAATAAAGTAATTATAATTAGTACTGCAAATCCCAAAATTTAATTTTAAAATTTATAAAATTCAAGTTATGACAAAAAATTTAAAATCTCTAATCGTAGCAGCAATATTGTTCAAATATAATTATAACTTGATCCTAAATTAAAGTTGAATTTAATTAAGAACATTGTTGATATTCTTATGGATATTGAAGAAGATCATTTTATGGTATTCGAGAATTTGAATTTTAAATTTGGCGAAGTTTCAGAGTTTATTTTCTAAATGATCTAAAAAAATGGGAAAAGGTCAAATTGGACTTTCAACTTTGGGCCAAATCCTAATTTGGACACTATTATTTTTTTGTTTCCAAATGGACATTAATGTTTAAAAAGTGGCCTAATTATAACCCTCTGTTAACAGCAGTGTTAAAAAAATTGACGTGGCTGTTAAATTGTGTTAAGTGGCATGTGGGACCAGCCTCTCCTGCTGAATCACATCCCCTCTTCTCTCCCTTTCACAATGGTAAAATCCCTATTCCCTATTTTGCAATCAATGAGAAATAAAATCAGAAGAGTACAAAAATAAATGCTTCAGCTTCGGCAACCGCACCAGTCTGTATTAATCCTCCGAAGCTAACTATATCTTCAATCGTTTCCTCCGCCACTTCAATCCCTCTCTTTGCCGTTTTAATTCCTTACTCCACCGTTACTATTCCTTTTTCCTCCATCTCCAATCCTTTTCCGCCGTTTCAAATCCTTCTCTCACTAGCTCCTCCACTTCATCTTTTACTTTCCTTAGCCTTCCTTAGTCCAAATAAGGGAATATCCTCCCCCATGGATGTTGATTATCCGAGAGAAAGCAACTTGACAGTTGTGTCGGCCATGGCCACACCCACTCAACACAAACAATTGAACAACAACAGCATAAGCACAGCACATTCCCCTTTTTTTTGTCCTTTGTATTGCTTTGTAAAAAGAAAAAGATTGTAACTTCTTTTTTATTTATTTCACAAATAATGACCAAAATGTTCTCTAAATTGCAATCAGCAGCAGCTGATAAGGCAAGGAGCATACTCTTGTTAACCAAAAATAACCTATTATTTGCGGTGTGTTTCAGGACCCATAAGAATATGGCCAAGGCAAGCTCCCCTTCTAAAGTTCAGGCTTTGTACGACCTCTGTGCAAATACCTTTACAACCTCCGAAGTTCCACCTCTGTGCAAATACCTTTATAACCTCTGGAGTTCCTTTGCAATCTTCTATGGCTATCAATAAGCTCTGCTCTCTTTTGGGTATTTTTCTTTTTCTTTTGTATAATTAATTTTTTATATTTGCGATTGGCTTTTGGAGAAATTGTTATGTGGGTTTTTTTTCTTAATTAATTGATGTTTATAGTTTGGGTTTGTTATTTTTTGAAGTTGAGTTAAAGAAATGAACTAGAATTTGTTTTGCTTCTTCATTTTGTTCGTCGTGTAAAATACATGTTTGAAGTGTTTGATTTCTTCTTTTTGTAACAATGTAGTAGCTAACATGTGAGTTAATGACGATGATGAGCTTCTTTATTGTTATTATTGATGATGATGATTACTTGAATACAAAGAAGTTATAGATTTAATTAGATCTCCTTTACTTCCTTCTTCCTCCTTTAGTCCTCTTACCACTAAACCACTAAAGGGTATTTCTTGATACTTATTGAGCCACTGCATTTGTGAAGAACCCGAACCAAACATATTCATCTATTGTGCTTGAACCAATTCATCACAAAAGGATGTGTGAAGTTCAAATCTTCTCTCAATCGTTGGCTTCTCTCAATCAATGGTAGGCAACTCAACTGGTTCCCGAGATCCACTATACATCCTCTTCTGATTCTTGCCCACGTAAGTGGTTTGCTCCGCCTCAAGGTATGCTCAAATGTAATTTTGATGGAGCTGTTTTTGCAAATGAAAGGAAACTTGGGTATAGGTGGGTGGTTCATTCATCAGATGGAAGCTGGGTTGCAGGGGCTTCTGGTTTATTTTTTGGTTTTGCAAACCTGTTCTTGGCTGAAGTGTTAAGTCGAGAGGCTTTGAGCTGGTGGCTATAATTGTCATGTGGCTACAACTGATTGGGTAATCAAATGATTCAGTAGGAGAGGTGGGTCCTACATGCCATGTAACACCATTTAATAGGATGTCATTTTTTTTAATGGCTGTTAACAGAGAGTTATAATTGGGCCACTTTTGAAACATTAAGGTCCATTTGGAAATAAAAATAATAATAATATCCAAATTAGGATTTGGCCTAAAGTTAGGGGTCCAATTTGACCCTTTTCCCTCTAAAAAATAGGAGACACCTTTATTTATACACATTTGATGAAAGATGGATATAGGTGTTATGGAATTTCATAATTTTTAATCACATGGTAGTGCTAGGATCAACGTTGACTATATATGATCAACTTTATATATATATATATATATATATATATAAAGAGAGAGAGAGGGGCAAAATACATTAGCAAGCCTTTATATTTGGTATAATTTATCAATTTGACACTTTAACTTACAGTTTTGTTATTTCAGCACTTAAATTTACCTAAAATGCACTAATGTAATGATATAATATATTTGTCAATGCTTGCCACTTTTTGTTAGTTTGACACCTCTACTTGCAGTTTTTGGTTAGTCAAACCCTTTAGATGCACTTTTATTAAAAGCTCGAACTCGACTCGATTTGATTAAATAATTGATATACTCGAACTTGACTCGATTAATTAAATAAATTTTTAAATATATATTTTAAAATATTCAAACTCGACTCGAACTCGACTAGATTTGGTAAGATATATTTATAATTATATTAAAATAAAAAAGTAAAAAGGTAAATATATAAAAGCTTGATTAAGCTCGCTAGTCTATCGAGCCACATATTTAAGATCTCGATCCCGAGTAGCTCATGAGTTAGTTTCACTCAGTTACACCTCTATCTATATATATCAATATACAATAAAAATAATACTTACAATAATATTATTTACCTCATCAATTTTAAATAATATCAATAAGATTAGATTACTTAATAGCAATAATAATTAGTAAGTTATTAAATATAATAATAATATACTTGAATTAATAAAAATGACTTTTTTAATATAATTACTTAATTTAATCAAAACGATGTAGTTTTAGGCAAAACTACATCGTTTTGATTATCTAAATTAGGGTGTGCAAAAACCAAAACCCTACCGATTAACTGAATGTTCACCCCTATCTATAATATATGTCTATATATTAATATGAAATAAAATAATTTATAATGTTATTTAACTCATTAATTTTAAATAATATCAATAAGATTATATTACATCCTAAAATTAATAATTAATAAGTTATCAAATATAATAATAATAATATTTTTTAATTTATAAATTATACAATTTGAAATCATATCATGTTTATTTTCTTATTTTCATATTTTTAATTTAAATTGAAATATTTACATATGCTACTTAATATAAACTACTTAACAATACAATGAAAAATATATAATTAAGTTCACTGCTATTATTCATATTTATATATTATTTTTTTATTAAATTAATATTTAGTATCACATTCAATTTTCAATTCAATACAATTTTTGTATGGTTCGGTATAGTTCTCGGTTCTATTTTTTATAAATATTCAATACCATATTAAATTAATTACAAAATTTGGTTCGGTTCGGAATTAAAATTATTCGTACGATATGACAGTAAAATTACCAATCCTCACTCCCACTAAAGCAACAATTTTACACAAACGTGGAGAAGACAAAATGAAAGCAAGAAGTGAAAAAACAGCCCATACCACCCATCACTCCCTGTGATTATTTTGCATGTCACTTTTTATACCAAGAAAAATGCATTAAATGTAGCATGCATCATTAAATAGATGATAATTGCAAAATGTACTACATTTAAACTTCCAAAGCTTTGAAGGGAAACGACGTTTAGATTATTAATAATGTTTTTTTTTCCTTTTTTCTCTTTTACCACTCAAATATCCCTCCTTCCAACATAAGGGTTATATTAGTTTTTTTACTGTTATTGACAAAATCTAGATAGATTTTAGGGGAAAGTGCGGAAACCACCCTGTGGTTTCAAGGTTTTGCAATTTTAAGTATGTGTTTCATTTTTTGACAATTTGGGTTATGTGTTAAGTGCGGAAAACCACCCTGTGGTTTCAAGGTTTTGCAAGTTTAAGTATGTGTTTCATTTTTTGACAATTTGGGTCATGTGTTTGTCGTCGTTTGACGGTTGCCAGTATATGAGGCTAACGCCGTTAAATGAGTCCAACGGTGTTAGCCTCATATACTAGAAATCATCAAATGACAACAAACACAGGACCCAAATTGTCAAAAAAGTGAAACACACACTTAAAATTGCAAAACCTTAAAACCACGGGGTGATTTTTCGTACTTTTCCCTTAATTCTTTTTAGTTAGTTCATACAATGTGGTAGACTCATTTAACGGCATTAGCCTCATATACTAGAAATCATCAAACGATGACAAACACAATACCCAAATTGTCAAAAATGAAACACATACTTAAAATTGCAAAACCTTAAAACCACGAGGTGATTTTCCATACTTTTTCTTATATTTTATAGGATAGTACTGTTCTTTTTAATTTGAAAATTTTTAATTCCCTCGATAAAGTCAATTTGTGATTTATAACTTTTTAATTTTTTTAAGCAACTATTAGTCAGATAGTGCATCTGCTTTTTAATAATAGTTAAATCGACTTGATTGTGGTTTAATACTCTTTAATTAATAATCAAATTGATTAACCACTTTTTGATTATAGTTAAATCCACTTGAAAAATGTATTTAATTATTTAAAATAATTTAATCCACCATTTTTGTTTTTAATAATTAAATCAATTTAGTAGACCTTGAGCTACTTTTTAATTTATTAAAAAATTAAATATTGATTATTGAATAATTAAATTGACTTAAAGGCATTTGAAGTTATTCTTTAATTATTCAGATAATGGAGTTTTTTTTTTTTTTTTTGAGACAACACTCCTCACGGTCTCTCCTCACAATTGTAAGGGTCATCATGAGTGATTTAAAAGTGTCTTGTAATGGCTAGATCAATCTTTAAAAGTCACATTTTCATACATTATGATCATGAGCATTCCCTTACAATTGTGAGCATCCAATTTCCTACAAAAAGTTGAAATAACATTAAATGAAAAAGGAGAAATATAGAGCTTAAAGAACACATCTCCAACAACTAGTTTCCACTTCATATTTATAAATACCTATTAGACATCACATTAAGAGGCTGGAAAAGTGGTTGAGAAAAATTCATTGTGCTCTTAAAAGTTTTGTATTTTTATTTCTCAAAACTCTCTTTATAGATATTTAATTCTTGGTAAATAGACTTTTATTGAGTTTGTGTCTAACCACTCTTATAAGAGTTGGGGGTGAGTTAGTGATATGATTTTTTCATCTACTCTTTCTTAACTTGGTAAATAAACTTTTGTTGAGTTTGTATCTAACCACTATTATGAGAGTTAGGGTGAATTAGTAATAGGGTTTTTTCATCTACTTTTTCTCGGCGTTAAGTTGAGAGTAGTGAGGAGTTTAATCATTGAGTTTTAAGTGTGAGCTTTGAAAACACTTGGTGGATAGGTTTTGAGTGTTAGCCTTAAAAAAAATTTATTTGTCATAAAGATTTGAATATTAGCCTTGAGAAAACACTTCGGTTGAGAGGTTTGAAGAGTGAGACTTAGGAAACTCTTATTGATTATAAAGGTTTAGCGTTAAGTCTTAAAAAATGCTTATAACAATCTTGATGAATAAGATTAGGGGTTGAAAATTATAATTTGGGGATAAGTTAGGAAGTGGATTATGATTGATTTAGAATGTGAACCAAAATAAATCGATTGTCTCTTGTGCTTGTTCTTATGGTCTTTGTTCATTCCCTTAATCTCTTTTAATTTTCCTTTAATTTTCAATATTTTACTTAATCCATTCCAAATTCCTATGCAATCCCACCTCTAGAGTTTTTTCACATAAGTTTAATACATCCCCAAACTATTAAAATAACTCTAATACATAATGAATCTAGCTAATCATGTTTATGAATGCAAGAAAGTAAATCATTACAACTTTAGAAAACATTAAAATTATAAAGACTAAGGCTCCGTTTGTTTGCGAAAAATATTATTTCGGAAAATATTTTCCTTTATTTTTCAATGTTTGGATTAGCAAAGAAAATAAGTCAAAGGAAAATAAATGTTTAGTCATTGGAAAATAACTTAAAAATAAGAGAAAATGATTTCCCATTCCAAGGATGGGAAGTCATTTTCCAATGTTTAAAAAAGAGAAATTTAACTATAATGCCCATCTTTTCATTTTCTCTTTGTTTTTTTCTCCTCTTTTTTTTTTTATTTTATCCTTATTTTTTTTATCTTCTCTTATTTTTTTCACCTTTCCCTCTTTTTTTTGTTTT
>CATIWK010175251.1:0-57607 GCA_949634005.1 Mallotus japonicus
CTCTCTTCTTCTTCTCTGAATTTTATTCTACATGGTATCAGAGCATACCTTTTGAAATCGAATTCAAATTTTGTATTGAATCCTTGAAATCGTATTTTTTCTCTTCAAAATTCTTTGAATCCTTTGAAGTCGTAATCCTTCCGAAATACACCATGTCCACTGAAAATACATCCATTGTTTCCCACGGAACACCCAATTTCATTCAAACTCTTCAAGATAATTCTCCCTTTCCTACTGGAATTATACTTGATGATACAAACTATGCTCTATGGTCTCAACTCATGGAGATGCGAATTGGAGACAAAAATAAATCTGGCTTTCTTACTGGCACAACGCCAAAACCACCTACGGGAGATAAAGCTTTGGAGACTTGGCTTATTGATAATAATCGAGTAAAAATTTGGCAAATTGATTCTATGAGTCCAACGTTGATACAGAGATTCATCCGTCTTCAAACAGCAAAGGAGATATGGGATGTTGTCTCAAAAACCTTCTATGATGGATCTTATGAAACTCAGTTGTTTGAGTTAAACCGGAAATCGTTTACTACACGTCAGAATGGTAGACCATTACCTACATACTACAATGAGCTGGTTGAGATATTTCAGGAGATTGATTCCCGGATGAGTGCTTAAGGGGAGGATGTTAATGGGGTAGTATTACTCCATAAGCATATTACTCGGCTTCGAACACATATTTTCCTAGCCGAACTGGACTCGGAATTTAATAATGCTCAGAGTGAAATACTACGGAAGGATCCACCTCTTGATCTCGAGTCCAGTTATGCATATGTGCATAGGGATCACAACCAGCGACAGACGATGGGGAGCCGAAGGTTCTACCGGACCATGCAGTACTTGTAGCAGCTCAGACTCGACCACAGTTCGAAGGGAAAGTATCGAGTAAGTCTAATACATACACATGTACTCACAGTGGTGAAGTTGGACACTCCAAGTAACGATGCTATGGAATTGTTGGCTATTCGGAATGGTGGGATTTCAATAGAAAACCTCGCAAGAAGCTCGGAAAAGCTGCAATTACCACCTCTAGTGTCACAAAACCAAGTGGTGATCTTGATTAAACATCAGGTATGACAAATCTTACTCGGAATGATACATGGGTTATTGATACAGGTGTTACTGATCATATGACAAACTCCACCCACCATCTTACCTCCATCCGACCATTAACCCAACAAAATATTCTGACTGCTAATGGAGGAATAGCACCTGTCACCCATGAAGGATCAGTATTTAACTCTAACTCTCTTAATTTAGATACTGTTCTTGTTGTTCCATCCCTTTCATGTAATCTACTATCTGTTGGCCAAATCACTAAAACCTTAAACTGTACTGTCAAATTTTGGCCTAACTATTATTTATTTCAGGACATTACAACGCACCGGATTCTTAGCTCTGGTGTTAAACGTGGAAAGTTGTACTATCTTGATTTGCATGGTGGTCCGAGTCAGAAATCAAGTCAAATTAATAGTGTTATTAGAAGCAGCTCAAACAAAGAACGAATCATTTTGTGGCATTGTTGACTTGGACATCTATCTTTTAATTATCTTAGGAAAATAAAGCCGGAATTATTTATGAGTATCACAGACTTTGAGTTCAAGTATGATATTTGTGAATTGGCAAAGAGCCACCAGATTTCACATGTACCAAGTTATAATAAAAATTCACTTCCATTTATGACTATTCATTCTGATGTATGGGGACCTGCTCGGATTCCCACTCTATGTATGGGGACCTGCTCGGATTCCCACTCTATCTGGTGCTCGATATTTTGTAACATTTATTGATGAATGTACCCGGATGACCTGGGTACCCTACTTTCAAACAAGGGAGATGTGTGTTCTGTATTTCAGGACCTGTACAAAATGGTGGCCACTCAATACCAGTGCAAAATCCGAGTCTTACAATATGACAATGGTGGGGAGTAAATTAACTCAACCCTTAAAGTTTTTTGCCACAAGCATGCCATTCGTCACCAAACTTCCTGCGCTGAAACTCCTTAACAGAATGGAATAGCTGAACGAAAAAATAGGCAACTATTGGAAGTTGTCCGAGCATCTCTGTTTGACATGAATGTTCCTCAAGAATATTGGGGGGAGGCTGTTCGGTCCGCTGCGTATCTCATAAACCGGGCTCCATCAAGAGTACTCGGTTTTAAAATGCCTCTTCAGAAACTTCAGGAGCTTGTCCCATCTCCTTCTCTAAATAATATTGAACCCTGAATCTTTGGATGCTCGACGTATGTTCATTAGGTACTCAGTAAATTGGATCCACAAGCTATCTGGTGTATCTTTGTTAGCTATGTTGATCTATAAAAGGAATATCAGTGTTATGATCCGAATGCTAAGAAGATGTATGTAACTCGGGATGTTCACTTCCAAGAAAATGCACCCTACTTCTCTCAATCCGAGTGCTCTCTTCAGGGGGGAGAGTTCAGAGCATCTTTGAAGATAGCACTTCGAGTATCTTACCTGTTCCGAGTCCGAGTACCTTACATTCGAGTATGTCACGTGATCCGAATAGCTCACCTGGACAAATAACTGAAGATAGTCTGAGTTTCTTACTCGAACCTGAAAATAATCAAGATAGTACATCTTCCCAGTCCACACTAAAAGCTGAAGAATCTCCAGATGTGCACAATGAGGTAAACTCATCTCCTTTAGTAATCCAAATACCGAGCCTCGTTATCCTTCTAGAATAAATAGAGGGATTCTTAAAAAATAATATGATCCGGACCTTAATACCAAAGCTAAATATCCCATCAATAATTTCATATCAACAAACAGTTTGTCTGAATCACATACATATATTGTAAATCAATTGTCTACTGTATTTATTCCGAGTAATGTGCAGGAGGCTTTAGCTGACCCAGATTACAGAAGAACTCCACATGGGAACTTGTTCCACTTCCTGAGGGAAAGAAAACGGTCGGATGCAGGTGGATATTCACTGTAAAACTGAATCCGGATGGAAGTATTAATCGATATAAAGCTCGGTTGGTAGCAAAGGGATATACTTAAAAGTATGGAATTGACTATGAAGATACATTTGCCCCTGTAGCAAAAATGAACACCATCCGAGTCCTTATTTCCTTAGCTGCCAACCTAGACTAGCCACTACGACAGTTTGATGTAAAAAATGCTTTTTGAATGGAACCATAGATGAAGAAGTGTATATGGATCCACCACCCAAAATGAGGTACACTGACTGAGTATGCAAATTGAAAAGGGCATTGTAAGGGCTCAAGCAATCAGCTGGAGCATGGTTTAGATGGCTTTCAACATTTATGAAGAAGCTCAGTTATAAACAAAGTGATGCTGACTATATGCTATTCATCAAACAAAAGCCGGGTAAAGTCACTGCTCTTATTGTGTATATTGATGATATGGTAGTCACTAGAAATGATCTGAGTGAGATAACAACCCTACAAAGATAGTTAGCAACCGAGTTTGAACTCAAGGATCTGGGTAAATTAAAGTATTTTTTGGGGATTGAAGTTGCAAGATCAGCCCAAGGAATTTCTCTCTACCAACGAAAGTATGTAATGGATTTGTTGACAGAAACAGGGCATGCTTGATTGTAAGCCAGCCGAGACTCCAATTGAAGTCAACCATGGATTATCAATCCGAGGAGATCAAGTTCCGACTGATAAGGATCGGTATCAAAGGCTAGTGGGGGGTAAATTCTATGAATAGTACCAAAACTTTGCACTCTATTACAAAATAGTACCATTACTTCAATTTGTATCTTTTTGGTACCAAAACATTGATTTTAGTTGCACTGGGAAGTCCCACAAATACAATCAGGCCAAATTTGATGACGTGGCAACCGGAGATGCCTCGTCAGCAGCCACATCGTATGACACGTCAGCAATTAAAAAACAAAAAGTGAAAAAAAATTAAAAAAAGCTTAAGTTAATGATGCTGCTTGTTCAGAATTGAATTATTTCAGAATTCTCTCAACTAGTCCGAAAAGCAAAACATCAAACAAGTTGCAATAGTTTGTTGATGTGGTATACAATATGGCTGCTGACGGGGCATTTCTGGTTGCCACGTCATCAAATTTGGCCTAATTATGTTTTTAGGACTTCTCGGTGCAACTAAAATCGATGTTTTGGTACCAAAAAGATACAAATTGAAGTAATTGTACCATTTTGTAATCGAGTACAAAGTTTTGGTACCAACTAGAGAAGTTACCCAGCTAGTGGGAAAATTAATTTACTTGTCTCATACTTGGCCGGACATTACTTATGTAGTAAGTGTTGTAAGTCAATTCATGCATTCCCCAAGTAAAGAACATATGAATGCGGTATATCGAGTGATAAGATACCTGAAGTCTTCTCTGGGCAAAGGTTTATTTTTTAGGAGAAATAAGGATTATGAAATTGCTGGTTATATTGATACTGACTGGGCCAGAGATCAAACAGATCGAAAATCAACATCTAGGTACTTTATGTTTCTTGCTCCTCCAGGTGACTAAATTCTTTCCAATGAACATAAAGTACCCAGATGTGAATTGCTCTGGATAAAATGAATTGTTCTGGATAAAATGAATTGTTCAGGATCTAGGACTAAGTCATCCGAAGCCTACTAAGTCATCCGAAGCCTATGTTGTTACATTGTGATAATAAGGCAGCCATAGCAATTGAAAACAACTTGGTTCAACATGATCAGACTAAGCATGTGGAGGTTGACAGGCACTTCATCAAAGATCATCTGAATTAGGGAACAATCGATCTTCCATTTGTTTCTTCTCAGACTCAACTAACTGACATCCTTACAAAGGCTGTATTCAGAAAAATGTTCCATAGCTCACTTGGCAAGTTGGGAATGATTGACATACACTCACCAACTTGAGGGGGAGTGAGGGGAGTGTTGAAGTGAGCTCCAGAAAGTCAAAGATTAGATTGTATATATTAGGAATTAAATCTTTATTCTTTATTTAGGAAGTTATTTTATTCTCCCTAATTAGTTCCTCCTAATTAGTGTGTAATTAGGTTTTCCATGTATAGGAAGGATTAATGTATATATAAAGGGTGTAACCTCTCTTGTGGAATATATGAAAAATAATTCCCTTGAATTCTCTCTTCTTCTTCTTTGAATTTTATTCTACAATATATACTAAAAAGGAGCTTGAATGATGTGAAAATATAAAGTTTGTAAATGGTTCGATCACATCTCCAAATCTAGATAACCCTCTCTTTTATATTTAGGAGATATACAATATGATGGTTCTTTCCTAGGTTGTAAAGTCACTGTCACCATCTATAGTATAAAGTGTTACTGGATTGATTTTGCTTATGATCTATGGAAGGCTTTGTGTGGTCGGTTTTCGTAAGGAGATGTTGTGCGCATCTCAGACTTACAAGAAGCAATAACGTCATTCAAATAAGGCTCACTAACTGTCACATATTACTTTACTCATTTGAAGGTACTTCGGAATGAGCTAATTAATTTAAGACCAATTTCTCGATGCATTTGTATTCCTCAATGCAATTAATATAGTCAGAGGTTATCAAGAATAAGATTATAATATTACATTCTTAAAAGTTTTTAATAGTGATTTTTCAACTGTGAAATCATAAATCCTCATTATAGATCCATTTCCTACAATCAATAGAGTTTTTTCTTGTGTTGTAACATGAAAGAAAAATCAGGGGTGTTCCAAATCAAGAAGTGAACGAATCTACAGTTTTCTATGCAAGCAAAGGAGCATCTAGTTCTAATTACACATCAAACAATTTTGGAGAAAATTTATCTTCTACTTTAAAGAGGAATAGGCCTACTTGCACATATTATAGAACACCAGGACATACAATAGACAAATGTTATAAAAAATACGGTTACCCTCCTGGGTATAAATCTCTCAATAGAAGTTACAATGGTTCAACTAATCAAGTTGATAGTTTTTCAGTTACTCATGGTGAGAATGCTATAGTGAATGCCAAGCATAGGAAAGGAAAACAGTTTTTCAATGAAAGATTTGGAAAATAATATGGATAATATAATGTTTACCAAGGAGTAATACGATTAATTGTTGGCATTAATTCAACCTTATTAACAAACTACATGTGCTTCAACTTTTGTCAATAATGTTGTTGCCTCTTTGACCATTCTTCTGATTTAGGTATATTTTTCACTCCTACAATTTTCTCTGTTGCAATAGATCTTTATAAGATAGATTGGATTATTGACACTGGTGCAACAAACCATATTGCCAATACACTTGATTGATTTTACTCTTACAAATTTATTAATAATTTGTTTGTGAAATTACCTAACAGAGTCAACATTCCTGTGACTCATATTGGAAATATTCATTTAAATTCTCAACTAACATTGTATAATGTCTTACATGTGCCTTGGTGTACTTTTAACTTGATTTCTGCAAGCCAATTGGTCAAAAACTCTCACTATTTTCTTGTAGTATTACCTACCTGTTGTTATATCAGGACATTCAAAGTATGAGGATGATTGGTACAAATAAAGAAGCAAATAGTCTTTATCAATTTAAGGATTCTGTCAGTCTCAATACAAAGTCTCCTGTTTTTTCTTGTTCTATTATTTCTTTTTCAAATAATGTTAATTCTCAAACTTTGTGGCATTTTAGACTTGGGCATCCTTCTCATCCCAGGTTAAAAATTCTTCAAAACATTAATAATTCCATTATATCAACTTTCTGTAAATTGTGATGTTTATCATTTCAGCAAACAAAGACGACTTTCATTTCCTATAAGCTCTTCTCAATCTTTTTGTTTCTTTGACTTAGTCCACATGGAAAAATGTGGGACTATCTCTACCATTTCTATCTATGGTCATCATTATTTTCTAACTATAGTTGATGAAAAAAGTGGATACACTTGGGTTTTTCTAATGAAATCAAAAGTTGATACTCGTTTATTGATACAACCTTTTTTTACATTAGATAAAACTTAGTTTTCTATAAAAATTAAAAAGATTTGCGTTGATAATGGCTAAGAGTTTTCCTTGCATGATTTCTTTGCTTTAAAATGAGTTATTTATAAAACCTCATGCCTTTACACATCTTAACAAAATAGCACAGTTGAGAAAACACCAACATATCTTGAATGTCAGCAGAGCACTTCATTTTCAAGCACACCTTTCTTTAGGTTTTTGGACTGATTGTGTGCTTTATTTTTTTTTTATCAATAGAATTCCATCCCCAATTATTAACACTAAGACTCCTTGTGAAATTCTTTTTAACACAATTCCCACACACACAATCATTTGAAAATTTTTGGTTGTGAATGCTACACTTCCATTATTCCTATTCACAGGCGAAAGTTTGATTCCCAATCTGCCAATTGTGTTTTTCTTGGATATCCTTCTAACACAAAAGGATTTCGTGTTTATAATATCACTACAAAACAAGTTTTTGTGTCCAGAGATGTTTTTAATGAAAATGTTTTTCCTTTTGCACCAACTTCATTTTCAAAGCAATCTTTTTTTATCTCTACACCTTTCGATTTTTCTCAGGGCTGAGAAAATCCTATCTGATAATGGTTCATTGTCTTCTCCAGTTTTTTCACCAAACTTTTCAAACTTTGAAGTACTATAACCCCTTCTAAAATCTCATATAACCACTACTTCGGCCTCATACCTTAAAGATTATCACACTTCTTTTTCTTCACATACAACTCCTTATCATATTTCTAATGTTCTTACCTAAAATCATATTTCACCTAATCATACTCATTTTTTTTGTCAACTTTCGACTATCTTTGTACCTCTTACCCACCATTAGGCTATTCAGCATCAATCTTGGCAATATGCCATGACAGTTAAATTAAAAGCACTTGAAACCAATAACACTTGGTAGTTGAGAACTTTACCACCCTTCAAAACTACAATTGATTGCAAGTGGGTTTATGAGGTTAAGTATCGAGTTGATGGTACCATTAGGCAGTATAAAGCTCGTTTAGTTGCAAAGGGGTATAATAACAATCCAGAGTTGATTACTTGAACACATTTTTGCTTGTTGCCAAGGTGAGCACTATTAGAACTCTACTTGCCATTACAGCTGGTAAAAATTGGCACGTACACTAACTAGATGTTTACAATGCTTTTTGCATAGTGACTTGAATGAAGAGGTTTATATAGACCTTCCACCTCTTTCTATGGATAACTTAGCTCAAGTATATAATTTTACTAAAAGTCTCTATGGTTTTAAACAAGCAAGTCAACAATGGAATGCCAAACTCACATTTGCTTTGCTTGCATAAGGTCTCCATCAGGCCTTATAAAAAATTCTTCTCTTTTTCTTAAGTATAATTCTCAAATGTGTCTTACTTTATTAGTTTATATAGATGATGTCATTATTGCCAGTAATGATATCCCTGCTATCAATGATATCAAGTGTTATCTATATAACGTATTTTAAATTAAAGACCTTGGCATACTTAAATTCTTTTTAGGGCATAAAGTTGCTCGTTCTGCAATTGACATTAATTTATGTCAATGCAAATATGCTTTAGATTTACTCACTGAAATAGGCTTTTTAGGTGCTAAACAAGCCAACACTCCTATCGTTATTAACCTCAAGCTTTTTAAAAGCTGATAGTCCATTGTTAGCAAACATTACAAGTTATAGGCATCTCATTGGCAAACAACTGTATCTTACTACCACTAGACCATATCTCTCATTCATTGTTCAACAACTATCACAATTCCTCGACTGCCCTACTCAGCTTCATCTAACAGTTGCTCATAGGGTTCTCTGTTACATCAAAGGTTCTCTTGGTCAAGGTTTATTTTTCCCATCCACTAATGGTATTCATATTAAGGCCTTCTCTGACTCAGATTGGGCTTCTTTTGTTGACACTCGCCGTTTAGTAACCAACTATTATGTCTTTCTTGGTAATGTATTGGTTTCATGGAAATCCAAGCAACAATATATTGTTTCTCACTATTCTACTGAAGCAAAATACAGAGCACTTGCTATAATTACATATAAAGTCCAGTGGCTTTCCTATTTGCTTCATGATTTCCATTTTTTTCCTAGACCTGCTTCCATATATTGTGACAATAATTCTACCATTAAGATCGCCAAAAATCCTATTTTTCATAGGCGTACAAAACTTATAGAGATTGATTACCATCTCATTCGATAAAAGTTCCAATAAGGTTTAGTTCATCTTCTTCAAGTTCGTGTAAACAATCAACTTGCAGACTGTCTTACTAAACCCTTATCCTCTGCCCAGTTTTATAGTTCTATTCATAATTTAGGTATATAAAACTTGTATACTCCAACTTTAGGGTTGGGGGGGGGGGGGAGAGGGGGGCTATTAGACAACTCACTCAGCTCAGATAACAAGTAGAAGATTATCAGAGTTTATAGAGCAGCACTTCACTTGGTAAAATGGTTTAGTTTTTGGTTCATTAGTTTATTAATTTATGATGACGTGTATCACACACATTGGTTAGTAGTAGAGCAGTAGATTTTATTAGTTAATGATGAGCTGTATAATTAGTTAGAAATCAATAGCATCTATGTAAATAACTATTGAATCAATGAGCATGCATTTTTCATTTACTTATTTTACAAAGTTTATTAGCATTATAATGATAATTATATTTGATCTCACCTATTGTTTTCCTCAGTACACCAAAATTTAATTTATTTCTAAGTTCACATACTCTTTTATCATAAAAAGTTATAACATCAAATTGTTAAAATTGAAAAAGTTCATAAACATATGTATAAAAATGCTAAAAAAAATATTGACGAAGAAAGAGATAATAGGAGGAAGGTATCGAGAAACTTCAATTGCTCTTTGATAAGAAACACTTATTGACTGATAAGAACTAGTCTTTAAGAGGGGGAAAAAAAGGAACCAATGAAGCAAAAGGTGTCAAGAAAAATTGCTAATACTTCTAATGAAGTTTCATATATGATAAATTAAAATAACACATTACATGTATATGATGATTAGAATAATGTCTGACAATTTTTTTTATCATCAACCAGTTCAGTACATACTTAATTTAGTATTAGCTACCATGCTTATATTGTGGATTTAAGTATATAGACCATTATTTTATGTTAACATTCCATTAAAAATAAATTGTACGTATCGTAAATGGTTAAATCTTCTTTAATTTTTTTATTATAATGATAATTTTAACTGATTTTACCTATTATTTCTTAATAAAATAAATTATAATACATTTACAAGTTCATGAACTATTTATCATAAAAAAGCTAGTATAGGCGGTTGGGTTTAGCGCGCGCCTAAGTGTTGGCAACCATGACACTGTGTGGGCTCAAGGCCCACTAGGAAATACAAAATGGGCTTGGGGCCCAAATTGGAGATTGAGTCACCACCCGGATAAAAGTCGGGACACACTATACAACAACTGGATTCCACGGAGGTTCCCAGAAGCTGTCATCAGAAATCGGGTTCGGAAATTAGGTATGGACTTTGAATGCCCACCCAACCTTGCGGTTGGCCTCCGTTTGTGTTTTGTATTTTATTACTCGTGATTTTCAAATTATTTCCTTATTACTGTGAGTTGCAAACGCTTCCAATTTTACATATTACCGACTTTGCACATTAATCTCGTTTCATGCTTTTTACCTTGCACTTATCACAAATAACGAGAATAAATATTACAAACATTCATTCAAAACAAATGGGGAAGGGATTAGGCATTACAATTCTTTGTACAATTAATTACAATAACAAATCCAAATGAAACTTCTCAAGAACTAATTAAATCACTAATTGTTTAGTGATTAGAAAATCACTAAAACCTACAACAAATAATGGTTAGTTTTATCTCAAGATAACTAGTTCTATTTCCAAAATAATTCAAATTAAATTTGCATAAAAGTAGACATGAATATTCATCTAATCATAGATTAATCTTTCAATCAAACCTAAAAAAAAACATAGCACTTGCATGCAATGTTAAAGATGTCAGGTAGCATATACGTTTCATATACCGAAAATAAACCAAAAGGCTACCAAAAATGAAGCAGATTCACACAAGATTCTAGCCGGGAGGCGATCTCACATCGCCACATCACCAATGAGACATCGCCTCTTCAACAGAGACTGCACAACTTACATGCCTTAAATCTTAAGTAACTTCGAAATAAACGTAAGTTATGCAAATACACAAAGATCAATAGCTAATATTCAGTATTTCATGTATTCATGCTTTCAACATAGCATCAAATGAACAACAAATACCAAAAATCAAGAGATTGATGCTTTTATTCAAAACAAGCACTTCAAAGCTTAAAAGTAAGGATTCTCACTGATTTGATCGAATTGGGAGCTCCTAACTCAGCCCTCAGAGCTTGTTCTGTTGTTTTGGATGTTTTGAATGCAAGAAAACCTTCCTCTTCCTCAAGAAATTGGATTCTCAAGCTTTAACTTCTATTTCTTCTCCTTCTCTTCTCTTATTTTTGCTTTCTTTTTCTTGCTATTTTGGAAAATGGCCAACCTCTCCCAACCATCAGCCACCCACCTCTACTTAAGCCTCTACCTTTCCTTTTTTCTCAATTTCAAAAAATCAAGTCCAAACAAAAGAACATCATTCTTCCTCCTTATTTCCCTTTTTTTTTTCTCATCATTTTCTGCCCCAAAAGTCTATTTTCCTTGCCCAAATGTCCAGCTATGAGATACGTGGTTCCATTTTATGTTAAATGCAGTAATAAAATAGCATTTAATGCTGCAAGGGGCATGTGTGAAGAGGCACCGCCACTTTGGTGAGGCGTCGCCTCACCGATGCCTAGGGCGAAGAGGCGATCACCTCTTCACCCATGCCTGGCTTGGAAAGGTCCGGGCTTGGGCCCAGGCTAATGGGCTTGAGTTTGGTTTGGACTTTTGGACTTGGTTTAAGGGTTTAGGCTAGGTTTAAGCTCTCGAATCCATTCTAAAGGAGGCTTCAGATTTTCCTGCATTCAAAATTCGGACTACTCATCACTGGGCTTTCGTTGCGGGCCGATTAAACCGAGGGTGTTCACAGTTTGCCCCCTTGATTTTCCAAAAAATGGATTTATGAAATCGATTTTTGAAAAAGCAATATGCACAACAAATAGTAAAAACGACATACCTGACCGTCTAGTTTCACTCGGGCCGTCAGTTTCAGGAATTCAAACCCGAAAGGTCGCACTTTAACTTGAAGAATGCACTTTGGGTTTTTCAGGCTCGATCAGCCACTCATTATAATTGAAGTGTGATTCCCGAGCCTTTCTGACGCAAAAAAAAAAAAATCACTCAGTAAACAAAAATGTGAAATGTAACCATATTCCTCCGGTTTTCCTGGCCCGATCAGTTACTCATTATAGGTTTACATGAATCCCGAGCCTTTCTGACACGAAACTTCACTCAGTAGAGAAGAAGATGTACTTCGGAGATACAACCCGACCGTACACCTTTTTAAAAAGGAAAATGCACTTCGAGGATACAAACCGATCAGACACTCCTTACGATGCGCAGTTCAGGGATACAACCCGACCAGACGCTCTTAAATAGAAGAATGGACTTCGAGGATACAACCCGACCAGACACTCCTTGAATCGATGCTTCAATCAGAAAATCTTTAATTCTTCACAATGTTTATTTCGGGATACACCCGAGAGACAAAACGGTGATTTTTTACTTTTTCAGAAATTTTTTTGTTGTTTTTTTTTCTTTGTTTGAAATAGGTTCCGCTGGGGATGCCTATTTGGTGGGCCATGTTTCCTCCGGCTAATGGGCTTTGCCCTCTCCTCCCTTTTCTTTTTCAACAAGTTTTCCTTCTTTGCCCTTTTGTTTTCTTATAAAAGCTTTTTTTCCTTTTTCTTTTCAAAATCACTTTTGCTTTCAAACTTTCTTTCCCTTTTCTCTCAAATTCTCTTTTCACTTTCAAGCGCTTTCTTTGCGATGGACGACGCATGGACCTAGGATTTGCCCGTATGGGACCAGGTGTCACCTACAGTACATCCAGCACGTAGTTTCAGCCTTAGTATGGGAGACGAGATCGCTCTTCTGGCAGATGTGAGATCCCATGTGCGAGAGACTCTGTCCCCTTTGACGCGAGCTTGCATAGGATGTCACCTGACCGCCTCGCTTACGTCGAGTGGTTACTGGGTATGGTCCCGGATATGAAGGGGAGCCACACCATTAAAATTGACTCCATCAAGAGCTACTACACATCTAAGAGAGTAGCGACTGCCACTTCTGGCCTTCAGATTGATCAGGTGCTGAGGTCTTTTCTCGTCTATCTCTTTGGGACTACATTTTTTATTGTTACAGTGAGTTCCATCAACCTATTCTTCTTGCCACCCTTGAGGGACCTACACCTGGTGTCCACATACAATTGGGGGAGTTTTGCTCTTTCGTATCTGTACCGGAGCATGGATGAGACTGTACGGGGAGCCCGACGATTCCGTGGGTTCTAGCATGTTGTTTTGGTATTTTCTTCTCCCTTTTCTGTCTAATTTATCTTTGAATACCATTATCATAATTCGTCAATAACTCTTATGGTTTCTTTTGTAGGATTGGGCTCTAGAGCTAGAGTTAGTTACTGGATTGGTCCGTGTCCGTGACACTCCGTTTCCAGCTATGGCGAGGTAGGGTCCTAGTTGCATGTGGAGGAGGCCTATTGCTCGCGTGCAGATTCATCGCGAGAGGCTGAACACTTTGACACCTGATGAGGTATGGTACCTGCAATATAATTGTAATTAGTATCATATTTGTTAATTAAATTTACTTATTTACCGGTTTGCTTTTGCAGCTGTGCCCGGACTTGTGGGGTCCTCAGACTGGATGGACACCAGCTATAATTTGCTCGATCCCACTATCTCAGAGGAGAGTACTGCTTCGGGGACTTAACTGCAGGGTCTGGTATCTTAGTGAGAGGATATGAGCTTGGCGTGGGGGTGCTCAAGCGAGGCGACCACCTCTTCCTCCTCCTCGAGAGGTTTTCTGGGGGCATGTGCTAGAGGGAGATGAGTTGGACCAGGCCGTTGGGGGATATGATGCTGATGATTACTACGAGAGGAGGGAGTCTCGCTATATGGACCTCACACGGACCCATCTCCTGCAAAGGGTACCGCTTCCTAGATCTATATCCCAGGTAAACAAATAATATCATTAAGCATTTGACTTTGCACTCCCATCTTCAGATATCACTTCTCTGACTTCCTTTGTTTTTTTTTTAGGCCCCACTCAGAGCACCAACCGTTCGACCCAGGCCTACTGCGCAGGATAGGCCGTCTCAACGTCCTCGCATCGTGCCTCACCATGAGGGTACCTCGACTAGGGCACCACCTGCTGCTGATGCTCCTAGTTCCAGTTTTGGCTCATAGGTTATTGCTGGTATGCTTGCTGCTCCTCCAGATCTGATGATTCGATTTTGGTTGCCTTCAGGGGAGCTATCTCGTCAGTTTATGACACCAGACATGACCATAGAGCCTGTATTCTTTCCAGAGGCCTCTACACATGTAATTTTCTTTTCACAACCTGTTTTCTCAAATTAACTCGTCACAGAATTAATTCTAACAATTCATGATTACAGATACCTCATCATCAAGCAGAGTATATGTATCGGGTGATTGAAGCTCGGTGGGACTTTGTAGTGAGGACAACCTAGTTGTGGAAGGTAATACTTATCATCTATCTCTAAATGTATGCATGCTTTCATGATTTCTTACCCCTTATTGCACTTTGATAAGATAAGCTTGAGACTAGTCGGGATAGAGTCACGACGCTTGAGCATCAGTTGGCCGGTCTTCAGATGGAGGATGAGGATGACGCAAGCGATAATAAGGAAGAGGATGCTAAGCACACTGGAGAGGAGGCTACTGCTACTGTTGCTGCTGGGGAGGACAATAGGGATGATGGAGATGATCCTGCCGATGAGGAGCAGGACGATGACGAGTCTGATGATGACGAGTAGACATCCATCTCAGATTTTGTTAGATTAGGATCATATTCATTCTTTGAATTGTTATTACTTTTGATCAAATAGATTACTTGTTTCTACTTCTTTCTTTCTTTTAGTTTTGCATTGAATGGATAATACAGCTTTATATTTTCGAATCAATTAAAACATTTTGATCCTAGAATTCTTTGTTTTGATAAATGAATTTCGTTACAAAGTCAATATTTCTATCATAATAGCAAAAATACAATGTCCCTTATCTGTCGAAGTTGCGTCGCCTCATCATAGGGGCGTCGCCTTTTCGTGAAGAGGCGATAGGGAATCGCCTCTACGCGTAGAGGTGTCGCTTGATCTTAGAGGCGATCGCCTCTTTAGTAGCAGTCTGCAGCTATTAAATCCCCAATTCCCTTCTCAAATCCCTAACTTCCATTTCATCCATTTTCTCTCTTTTCTCTCTCTAAGACATATCTTAAACCTCTCAATATGATCGAAAGAAGCTTGAAAGAATTACAATTGATCCTGAAAAGCTTGGATGGCGAATCTTAGTCTAGATTGGAGCCATTTCATCTATCTGTTTTCCGATCTATGCATCCTAGGAAGATCAATTTCCCATTTCTTTATGTTCTTGCTCAATTTTGGGATTCTCAAAAACATGTCTTCCGATTCAACACAATGAAATTATGCCCCATGTTAGAGGAATTCAAAGCTATCATGGGTTCCTAGATGGACTCTGGATTTGCATTCCATTCAATATCAAATGGCTCGATTGTTCAATCTCTCCCCACAGTCTTCTCTTAGTTACATCTTTGGTAATGAAGTTCTGATAAGCTCCCTGCTCGAGGTAATCGTGAATGTGGATAGCAATAAGGTTTATTAGCCTCGGATGATTGCTCTCTGTCTATATACTCAGTTCTTACTAGTTTCCCCTTCTGGCAACTATGATTCCAAGGTTCTGTATATTTTGGACTAAGTGGAAGCAGGTCTCAACCCTTTCCTCTTATCTTGGCTGAAACCATTGTCGGATTAGACAACTTTGCCGAAATTATATGATTCTCTGGAAGTCCTCTGTTGCTGGAGGTTTATTCTCATTCTTCATTCTTCATTTACTGCTTTTTTATCATTTTTCACTTTCTGCATTCATACTCTGTACAGGCATGGTTTCATGAAAAGTTAAGGTTGCTCGAACCTCCTAGAGATATCGCTCATTATAAAGCCAAACATTGTCGTACCCAAAGACTCCATCCTACTCTAGAAGTTGTCCGGAGCTGGTTGTCCACTTTTTCTGATACTTTGATCTAGTGGGTGTGCCCATGGTGGAGGTTACAGCATGTGACCATCCGATCCTACACTTACTGTGTTCCTATAGCTGGCCTTTATTTTGCCACTTTTTATAGTCCTGCACGGCTGTGCAGGCAGTATGGACAAGAATAGTTGATTCCAGACCTTGTGCATGAATTTGAGCTGGGGCCTCTTACTTATAATTTTTTGGATAACCTGATAGCAACTTGGCCTCGGAGGACCATTCAGAGACATATTGACTACAACAGAGATTAGTCCATTGATGACCAGTATAAGGCATGGGTTCAGTTGCAATAGACAGTTAAGGAAGAATTCATTATAAGCAGAAGGATGAGATCATTGTAGGCATTAAATGCCTAGGGGGTTCAAAAGAGAAGAAGATAGAATTAGCTTATGTAATTTAGTCTTTATCGCTTTTTGTTGGATGGAATTTCCTTTTCAGTTAAGTAGTGTGTAATAAGCATTTAATGCAATATTCAACAATAACAAAGGCAATCCATTCCAATTAAATTAAGCACAAAGCGAGTATATATTTTGCTTCTTACATATCTCCTGTCGTTAATTTGCTTGCCCTTGCAAGTTTTCCAACTAACTATTTTTCGCTCTCTCTCTTTTTGTACATCTTTAATTTTGCCTGTATCGCCTTTTCAAGGTTTTCAACCCAGCAAGACTTTTTAATTTTTCATTTTTCTAGTCTCTAACTTTTTCCTAGACAACCTCTTTTGCGAGGTTTTTTCCTTAGCGAGACTTTTACAGAAAGTACTTCTTTAGATTGTCAAGCTTGATTAGCTCTCTGAACTCATTTTCCTCCAAATCAGACAGAATAGCAGCGCCATTGGAAAACAGCTTCTTGACCAAGTATGGACCTTCCTAATTTGGATTGAATTTTCCTCAAGGATCTATCATTATTGGCCTAGTCAGCTTCAAACCAAGTCACCTTCTTTAATCTTTCCCGACTTAATCTTCTTGTTGTAAGCTCGAGCTATTCTTTTCTAATATAGCTATGAGTGATACATGGCTTTCAATCTCTTCTCATCCAATAATGTCAGCTGTGCTAGTCGGCTCTCCACCCACTGATATTTAGGGATTTTAGATTCTAGGAGAACTCTCAATGACTGGATCTCTACTTCCACTGGCAACACTGCTTCACACTCATACACCAAAGAATACAGAGTAGCTCCGGTCAAAGTTCTAGCAGTGGTTCTGTATCCTCACAATGCAAACTGCAGGTAATATGCCCAATCTTTATAATTCTCCAATGTCTTAGCCAAAATCCTCTTCACATTCTTGTTTGCAGCTTCCACGGCCCCATTAGCTTGTGGTCGATAAGGAGATGATCTATGATGCTCAATTTTGTATTCCTTCAACAACGTAGCTATCTCAGCTCTAAACTAAACACCATTATTAGTAACAACACGGTGTGGTAACCCATATCGGCAGATTATGTTCTTCTTTATGAATCTTGCCATCTATTTTGACCCTACAGTGGTAAATAATTATGCTTCAACCTACTTAGATTGCTACCACAATGTAATGGTGACCGTTAGATGCCTTTGGCCTTACTTCCCCAATAATATCAATCCCCCAAGCAGCGAACGGCTAAGGAGAGGTTAACCCCTGAAGCTCTATAGAAGGTAGATGGCTCACATCACCATATACTTGGCAGTTATGGCACTTCTTCACAAACTTCACACAATCTACATCCATAGTCAACCAGAAATAACCTTGACGAGTTATTTTCTTAGCCAAAACTGTTCCATTCATGTGCGGTCCGCATACATCCTCATGAATTGCTTCCATAATCTCCCAAGCTTCAGCCTTATTAACACATCTCAGGTGCACACCTGTTGGCATTCTCTTATATAACATCTGATTTATAAATTGCCGCGATAGCATTCTTAGTGACATTCTTTCTTTCCTATCAGCATCATCAGGAAAATCATCCCATTTCCAAATATTTTTGTAAATCATAAAACCAAGGTTTCTCTGATCGGTTGATCGGCATTATTCTGATTTCTTCATAACAGGGAGTTCAGGACTTCACCAGGATGAGTGGTTTGACTTCCGTCTACTTTCCTCCTTCCCATGTTGAAGTTAGGGTAGCTAGAGCATCTGCCATCTGATTCTCTTCTCGTGGTAGATGTACAAATCTACACTGAGTGAAAGACAGAAGAACAGTAGCTGAATAATCCCAATAGAGTCTCAACTTATCCTCTCTCACTTCTCATTTGTTGGAAATCTATTTTATTACTAGCATAGAGTTTCTAAACACTGTGACTTCTTCTGCTCCCGTGTTTCTGAGAGTTTCCAATCCAAAGATGCAGGCCTCGTACTAAGCTTGATTGTTGGTGACCTCGAATTCTAATTTCTTTACCATCAGAATCATTTCTCCCTCTGGTGAAGTTAGAATTACATAAATACCTGCTCCCTTGTTGTTAATAGCTCCATCAAAATGCATAGTCCAACCCTAGACCTTTATTGCCCCCAGGTGCTCATTTGGAAATTCCAATTCCCACTCCCGTCCATCATCTACTAAACTCTGTGCTAGGAAATCAGCAACAGCTCTTCCTTTTATGACCTTCTTTGCCACATAATCAATGTCGAATTCAGTAAGCAAAGCTAGCCATCTGGCCAATTTTCCTATTAATGACGGCGTTTGTTGAAGATACCTGAGTGGATCACGCTTGGAGACTGCCTGGATCCGGTAAGACTATAAGTAGTGTCAGAGCTTCTTTGTCGCCCAGATTATAGCCATACATGTCTTTTCTACCAAACTGTAGTTGGCTTCATAAGGCAAGAGTTTCTTACACATATGATACACTGCATGCTCAATTTTCCCTTCACCTTCTTGAGCGAGCATCACACCTATCGCTTCACTCTCGATTGCCAAGTAGAGAATTAGCAATTTGAACGGCCTTGGTGGCTGCAAGACTGGAGGATTCATCAAATAACTCTTAATAGTTTTAAATCATTACTGACATTTATCATCCTAGACAATCGGTTGATTCTTCTTTAGGAGTTTGAAAATCGGCTCTCAGATTGTAGTCAGCTTGGCGATGAACCTACTGATGTACTGCAACCGCCCGATAAACCCTCTAACTTCTTTCTCATTCCTTGGTGTAGGCATTTCTCTGATCACTTTGACCTTGTCTGGATCTACTTCTATGCCTTTCCGGCTGATGATATACCCTAGAAGGTTTCCTGAAGTCACCCTAAAAACATACTTCTCCGAGTTCAATCTAAGGTTATACTTTTCAGCTCTTGCTAGGAACTTGTCTAGAGCTTCGAAGTGTCCTTCTCGAGTTAGGGACTTCACCAAGGCCGGGCAAATTGCTAATTCTCTACTTGGCAAATTGAAGAATACACTTCGGATTTTTCTGGCCTGATCAGCCACTTATTATAATTGAAGCGTGATTCCCGAGCCTTTCTGACATAAAAAAATCACTCAGTAAACAAAGATGTGAAATGTAACCATGTTCCTCGGGTTTTCTTGGCCCGATCAGTTACTCATTACAGGTTTGTGTGAATCTCGAGCCTTTCTGACATGAAACTTCACTCAGTAGAGAAGAAGATGTACTTTGGGGATACAACCCGACCATACACCTCTTTAAAAAGGAAAATGCACTTCGAGGATACAACCCGACCAGACATTCCTTAAGATGCACACTTTGGGGATACAACCCGACCAGACGCTCTTGAACAGAAGAATGCACTTTAGGGATTCAACCCGACCAGACACTCCTTGAACAAATGCTTCAATTAGAAAATCTTTAATTCTTCACAGTGTTTATTTTGGGATACACCCGAGAGATAAAACAGTGATTTTTCACTTTTTCAGAAATTTTTTTTGTTTTTTTTTTTGTTGTTTTTTTTGCTTTGTTTGAAATAGGTTCCGCTGGGGATGCCTATTTGGTGGGCCATGTTTTCTCCGGCTAATGGGCTTCACCCTCTCCTCCCTTTTCTTTTTCAACAAGTTTTCCTTCTTTGCCCTTTTGCTTTCTTATATAAGCTAATTTTCCTTTTTCTTTTCAAAATCACTTTTGCTTTCAAACTTTCTTTCGAAGTGTCCGTAGAGATGGGATCGCACATCTGCCAGAAGAGGGATCTCATCTCTGATACTAAGGTCGAAACTACGTGCTGGATGTATTATAGGTGACACTTGGTCCCATGCGGGTAAATCCTGGGTGCGTGCGGCGTCCATAGTAGAGAAAGCGCTTGAAAAGTGAAAAAAGAATTTAAGAGAAAAGGGAAAGAAAGTTTGAAAGCAAAAGGGATTTTGAAAAGAAAAAGGAAAAGAAGCTTATATTAGAAAGCAAAAGGGCAAAGAAGGAAAACTTGTTAGAAAAGAAAAGGGAGGAGAGGGCGAAGCCCATTAGCCGGAGGAAACATGGCCCACCAAATAGGCATCCCCAGCGGAACCTATTTCAAACAAAGCAAAAAAAAAAACAATAAAAAAAATTTTCTAAAAAAGTGAAAAATCACTGTTTTGTCTCTCGGGTGTATCCCGAAATAAACATTATGAAGAATTAAAGATTTTCTGGTCGGGTTGTATCCCCGAAGTGCATTCTTCTATTCAAGAGTGTCTAGTCGGGTTGTATCCTCGAAGTGTGCTTCATAAGGAGTGTCTGGTCGGGTTGTATCCCTGAAGTACATTTTCTTTTTCAAGAGGTGTATGGTCGGGTTGTATCCCCGAAGTACATCTTCTTCTCTACTGAGTGAAGTTTCGTGTCAAAAAGGCTCGGGATTCACGCAAACCTATAATGAGTAACTGATCAGGCCAGGAAAACCCAAGGAACATGGTTACATTTAACATCTTTGTTTACTGAGTGATTTTTTTTTTTACGTCAGAAAGGCTGGGGAATCACGCTTCAATTATAATGAGTGGCCGATCGGGCCAGAAAAACTCGAAGTGCATTCTTTAATTTGCTAAGTAGAGAATTAGCAATATGCCCGGCCTTGGTGACTGCAAGACTGGAGGATTCATCAAATAACTCTTGATAGTTTTAAATCCTTGCTGACATTTATCATCCCAGATAATCAGTTGATTCTTCTTCAGGAGTTTGAAAATCGGCTCTCAAATTGTAGTCAACTTGGCAATGAACCTACTGATGTACTACAACCGCCCGATAAACCCTCGAACTTCTTTCTCATTCCTTGGTATAGGCATTTCTCTGATCGCTTTGACCTTGTCTGGATCTACTTCTATGCCTTTCTAGCTGACGATATACCCTAGAAGCTTTCCTGAAGTCACCCCAAGAACACACTTCTTCAGGTTCAATCTGAGGTTATACTTTTCAGCTCTTGCTAGGAACTTGTCTAGAGCTTCGAAGTGTCCTTCTCGAGTTGGGGACTTCACCATCATGTCGTCCACATATACTTCTATCTCCTTATGGACCATGTCATGCAACAGGGTGGTGGCCATCCTCTAATAGGTAGCTCCTGCATTCTTTAATCCAAATGGCATAACTGAATAGCAATAAACACCCCATTCAGTGGTGAAAGAGGTTTTCAGCTTCTCAATCACTGCCATCATAATCTAGTTGTATCTCGAGAAACCATCCATAAATGAATACATCGTGCTAGAAGCTACAATATCGACTAGGGTGTCGATATGAGGCAAAGGAAAATCATCTTTAGGGAACAATTTGTTCAGATCCCTGTAGTCCACACATATCCTGACTCTCCCATCCTTTTTAAGAACCGGGATTATGTTGGTTAACCACTGGGTGTCATCAACCACTTTCAAGAATTTCACTTTCAACTGCTTTTTTACCTCTTCCTTGATCAAGAGAGCCCATTCCAGCCTTAATCTTCTCTTTTTCTGCTTTATGGGTGTAATGTGGGGATATGTAGGGATTCTGTGTTGTGTAATCTCTCTATCAATCCCTGGCATATCCTTGTAACCCTAAGCAAATACTTTCTATCTTTTCCCTATTGTTTCTTTCATTTTTTCTCTCTCATCAGGAGTTATGTCAGAAGCAATAAGTATATTCTTTGGATTATCACATGTGCCTAAATTAAATGACTCAATTTGCACTGAATTAATGTCAAACATATGCATGAAATAATCATCACACACAAAATAACCGTTAGGAAAAACATCACATAAATAAGCAAACTCAGACTCTATTGTATTTACTTTAGAAAAGAAAAGGTCATCAATGTCAAAAAGTTCGAAAGAGAAATGTCAAAGTCATTATAAAAAACATCTATGATTGAGTTCAAAATATAGGACTCAATGTTAAGCTTCTCTTCCTGGTCAACAATGTCTTTCAACTCCACTACAGGGACTTCCTTCTCAGGCTCTGAGAACAGCACCAATTCTTCCACCATTGGCTCCTCTAGAGTGACTTCACTAGTCCCATTCATATATTCAGCGAAGATTTCAAAACCTGGGACTAGTTTCTCTACAATCATTAAAAGCTCAAGGGCTCCTTGATACGGAGTGTTGGCGCCTTTCTCCACAAAAGTCTCCCATAACGGCTTGATTTTTGGCTTGGTCTTCTTTGCTCTCTTCTTCCTCCCAGACTTGGCTCTAGCCTTGCTTCCTTCTGCTGGCTTATAAGTTTCAGAATATCCTATCTCGTGTTTCAGATACACCACCTTGGACTCCTCCTACTCAGGCAGGCCTTGCTGGTTCCTCCCTAATCCTATTCCAGGCATGAAATTCTGGCTCTTCATCATGTTCATAATCCTGGAACTCAGCTCGTCTTGGTAAATCATGCAAACTTTGAAGCTTGGGCTAAACGGAATTTCCTGAGGTGCTAACTTTAAAGCAGCTATAGCGGCCTCAGTTTCAACAAAAATAGTGACCACTCTCCCTTCGTGTGGAAACTTGATCTTTTGGTGCATGGTGGATGGAACACCTCCCAAAGGATAAAACCATGGCCTTCCCAACAAGACAGCAAAGGTCACTCGAATCTCAATCACATGAAAGTTGACCCAAACTTTCATGGGCCCTGTCTTGACCAATGGTCTAAAAGTCCCCTCAACTAGCCTTTTCGTATCATCGTAGGCCTTGATCACTACATCAGATGGTTTCAGGTCAGCCACTGTCAGCGCTAACTTGGGCAAGATCTTCAAAGGGCAGACATTGATAGTAGATCCATTATCTACCATTACACAGTAGGTTAATTTTCCCTTAACTTCGGCCTTGATGAACAAAGGCTTGAGGTGATCTCTTCCTTCCAAGGGAAAGTCACCATCAGTAAACATTACTGGCCCATGAGGGCTTTCTGTCAATGAATCTGCAAGTTGCTCATGGGTGTGACTTAAAGGGACCTTCTTATGGTCCAAAGCTACAACTAGTGCCTCCCGATGGGCTTTAGAGCTCATGAGCATCTTCCAAACACTAGCGAGAGTTTTCTCTTCTCTCTTGGCTTTTTCAATCCCCTCAGCTTTCTCAGTCTTTTCTTTCTCTTTTGATTTCTCTTTTGAGTCTATTCTCTCTTTTTCAGACTCATCAGGTTTGGCTTCTTTCTTTTTCTCAAGTTTCTTGACTGGTTGAACTTTCCTTCCTCCATCATTCTTCCATAAGTCAATTGCTCCTCCTTCTTCATCATCGGAGCTCCAGATATCCAAGACACTCACATTTACCTCGACAGGTTGCTCTCTTAGACTTAGGCATTTTGGTTCGAGTTTTGGTGGTGTAGGTGTAGCATAAACAAAGGAGTTCAAAACCTGCTCCTCAATCAAACCAGTGTTTATCATGAGTATGGATTGGTTTGGGGGTGGCATGTTTCAGTAATTGGGTAGGGGATTGTTTCTGGTTTTGGCTTTTCTGGTTTTAGGGTTAGTGATTTTGCCTTAATCGATAAAATCTTGGATTTCGTGTTTCAAACGGGTGTAATTTTCGGTGTCGTGGCCAAAGGTTTGGTGGTATTTGCAGTACAATTTGGGATCAGCATTGGGGAAGGTGGTCTCTGTGGTAGAGGTCGCAACAAGTTGTTCTCAATCAACTTTTCCAAGACCATGGAGTGAGGCCTTCCTAGATTGGAAAACTTTCAAGGTTGTCCAACAGCGTTTATCTGTACGTTGCTGCTCGGCCCAACCATGCTACTAGATCCGGACCCTTCTCTTCCCGAAGACCTTCCACTAAAGAATTTCTTGTATTGGGCTAAATCAGACTCTTTTTGCACCCCAAACTTGTGCAATTCCTCGAAATTCCTAATCCCAAGGTCCCTCAATTTCTTGGAAAGCATAGAGATACAACCCTCCATCACTATGGTTAATTGATCGGATTCCGCTGGTCTTTATTTCATTTAGGATAGCTTCGCTCTCCTTCTAGTCAAATATTCAGCAAAGGACTCATTGAATTTTTTCTTTGTTCTCTACAAATCCCTTAGAGATACCTCCATCGGGGCGTTCAAACCATACTGCTTGATGAATGCAGTGCAAAGTTCTTTCCAGTCACTCTGCACATGTGGCTCCAGAGTATAGTACCAATGGATTGGACCACCTTTTAAGGACAGGGGGAATTGTTTAACAATTTGAGGCTTGGTAAGCTCCGTTGCCTGCATGTAGGTCATATACTGTTTCAAATGCAAATTGGGATCATCAGTTCCAGAATACTTCTTCATATTTGGAAATCTAAACTTTCGAGGAAAAGGCTCCTTAGCTTCATCTAGATCAAAGCTAGTGTAATCCATCAGGGCATCAATCCCCTTTTCCTTCATCATCATTTGCATCTGAGTCACGGTCTTGTTAATATCTTTAGCCTAATCCGGCTTCTCTACATTTTTCGGTGCTTCCACCTTCGGTCGAGTCATAGGTTCTGCTAATAGGGCTTCTTGATCATCATCTATCTCTCATCTCCCAGAACCTTCGGCATCAAGATCAAAAGGCTGTGGCTGAGGTGCAGGTGGCTCTCGTCTATCCTGTCTCCTCTCTTCCGCCATTATTTCCCACATGATTGTTCGGGTTTGTTTAGCAATATCTTCTTTCAACTTCTCCCCAAAGGCTTCGAAATCAAATCCCACCATTTCTGTCTCTTGAGATATTTTGACTAACCGACCAGTTTCAAATCTTTTCCAACCGAAAGTCTGATGTGAATCTATATCTGCAATCACTGTTGGTTAAAAACATGCATGGCATGTATGCATGATATACAGGGTCTCACTAAGTTGAAAAAGAATAAATAAATGTTCTATTTACATATAACATATAACAAAGGACAAAATTCTGCAAACGGCATCCCCACCCTTATTTCTCCCACACATAAGTTCAATGGCAAGTTTCTTATCCTAGGATTCTTGGCCAGGTTTTGATTATCAACAGGGGATTACAAAACTGACGTACACAAGAAAGCTCTCGAAATGCACTCAAACAAGTAGTGAATCCTTTAAATAAAATCAAAGTCCACTTTAATGGGCTAAAGAAGGCATTAAAGGCCCAATTTAGCATAGTCCATTTTCAATGGGCTTGGGCTTTATTTCAAGGACCACCAGATGGCATAAAACATATGCATTTGGAAAAAATCCTAGTGGAAATTGCTAAGTCGTTTACATGAGCTGAGTCGAGGGTAAAAGCTACGGCTCCCATAGTTATGTACATCCATTACGTCTCCCCACTCAAGGGTCCGTGCAATGGGGATAAGTACGTGCTATGAGTGATAATAATTAAATATTCCACCACCAGGTTTGAGTGAAACACAAGCAGCGGAGTACTGACTATTATCGGTTTATTTTGGGACTGTTGTGCACTTTTATGTGAAAATGTGTAGTAAATGCAATAATATGCAAAGGAAATAATTCAATAATCAAGGATGGTAAATTACAAAACACTGGAATCAGTTTCTCTATCCCCAGTGGAGTTGCCACTGTAGGCGGCGGGGTTTAGCGCGAGCCCAAGTGTTGGCAACCACGACACTTTGTGAGCTCAAGGCCCACTAGGAAATACAAAATGGGCTTGGGGCCTAAATTAGAGATGGAGTTGCCATCCGGATAAAAGCTGGGACACACTATACAACAACTGGATTCCACAGAGGTTCCTAGAAGCCGTCATTAGAAATTGGGTTTGAAAACTGAGTATGGGCTTTGAATGCCCACCCAACCTTGCGGTTGGCCTTCGTTTGTGTTTTGTATTTTATTACCCGTGATTATCAAATTATTTCCTTATTACCGTGAGTTGCAAACGCTTCCAATTTTACATATTACTGACTTTGCACATTAATCTCGTTTCATGCTTTTTACTTTGCACTTATCACAAATAACGAGAATAAATATTACAAACATTCATTCAAAACAAATGGGGAAAGGATTAGGGATTACAATTCTTTGTACAATTAATTACAATAACAAATCCAAATGAAACCTCTCAAGAACTAATTAAATCACTAATTGCTTAGTGATTAGAAAATCACCAAAACCTAAAACAAATAACGGTTAGTTTTATCTCAAGATAACCTGTTCTATTTACAAAATAATTCAAATTAAATTTGCATAAAAGTAGACATGAATATTCATCTAATCATAGATTAATCATTCAATCAAACCTAAAAAAAACATAGCACTTGCATGCAATGTTAAATATGTCAGGTAGCATATACGTTTCAGATACCGAAAATAAACCAAAAGGCTACCAAAAATGAAGCAGATTCACATAAGATTCTGGCCAGAAGGCGATCGCTTCTTCGAAGAGGCGTCGCCTCCTGACTAGGAGGCGATCTCGCATCGCCACATCACCGACGTCACCTCTTCAACAGAGACTGCACAACTTATATGCCTTAAATCTTAAGTAACTTCGAAATAAATGTAAATTATGCAAATACACAAAGATCAGTAGCTAATATTCAGTATTTCATGTATTCATGCTTTCAACATAGCATCAAATGAACAACAAATACCAAAAATCAAGAGATTAATGTTTTTATTCAAAATAATCACTTCAAAGCTTAAAAGTGAGGATTTTCAAGCTTTAACTTCTACTTCTTCTCCTTCTTGTGGTTTTGGATGTTTTGAATGCAAGAAAACCTTCCTCTTCCTCAAGAAATTGGATTCTCAAGCTTTAACTTCTATTTCTTCTCCTTCTTTTCTCTTATTTTTGCTTTCTTCTCTAAAATACGTCCTTCTTTTTCTTGCTTTTTTTTGGAAAATGGCCAACCTCTCCCAACCATCAGCCACCCACCTCTACTTAAGCCTTTACCTTTCCTTTTTTCTTAATTTCCAAAAATCAAGTCCAAACAAAAGAACATCATTCTTGCTCCTTATTTCGCTTTTTGTCTCATCATTTTCTGCCTCAAAAGTCTATTTTCCCCACCCAAATCTCCAGCTATGAGATAAGTGGGTCCACTTTGTGTTAAATGCAGCAATAAATAGCATTAAATGCTGTAGGGGGCAGGTGTAAAGAGGCGCCGCCTCTTTGGTGAGGTGGACTAGGGTGAAGAGGAGACGCCTCTTCAAAGAGGCGATCGCCTCTTCACCTAGGCCTGGGCCCGGGCCCGGGCTAATGGGCTTGAGTTTGGTTTGGACTTTTGGACTTGGTTTAAGGGTTTAGGCTAGGTTGAAGCTCTCGAATCCATTCTAAAGAAGGTTTCGGGTTTTCCTGCATTCGAAATTCGGGCTACTCATCACTGGGCTTTTGTTACTGGCCGATCAAACCGAGGGTGTCCACAGTTAGTAATTGTATTAACCAAGAAAATGAGAAAGGTGCTAAGCAACTTTAATTACTTTTTCATAGAAAGTACTTATTGACCTATAAATATTAGTCTTAAAAAAAAGGAACTAACAAAGTGGAAGGTGCCAAGAATAGCTGTTCATGCTTATAATGAAGTTTCATGTATCATAAACCAAATAATGCATTATATAAATAAATATAATGATCATAACAATGTTTGGTAATTTTTAAACCTGTATGATTACTATCAACTGCATGTATCTGCTTAATTTTGTAGTAGTTACAATGCTCATATTTTGGGATTTAATTGTAAAAGGCTTTCTTTTATGTGAACAATCCTGAGTAGTTCAATGAAAAATAAATTATATACGGACCATCAAATGGTTAATTCTTCTTTTTTTTATTGATGATAATTATAATTGATTTTCCCTATTTTTTTCTTAATAGTGTCCGAACTGAAGCTAACACCAATAATTTAGCGGAATTATAATTGAAAGAGCCCTAGACGAGGGTGAATAAGGCTGTCAAACAATAAATAGAAAATTAAAATAATTGAGCAAGAATTAAAAGAATGTTGAGAAGGAAGAATGATGAACACAAGAATATAGGGAGTTTAGATTCTCAACAATCCTACATCTCCACCTAACTCTCCCAAGTTAGGATTTTTTATCACCTAAATCTATTCTTTTTAGATTGATTCTTATAACCTGAGTTTTTAGTTCAACTCAAACCTTACAATCAAGAGTTTCAAGGCTAACTCTTAAACCACACAAACAAGAGTTTTCAAGGCTCACTCTAAAACCAAATTCCCAAGTGTTTTAATGGACAAACACTTAAACCAATTCCTTTAGAAATAAATTCACTTTCCTTCTAATCTATCCCAAGACTTAGATGAAGTAGAAATTATATTTCTAACACACAACTAACTCTCACAAGAGTTTATGAAACTAAGAATAAATATTTGAGAGTTTAAGAGTTTTGATGAATGTTAAGATGGAGAATTGTAATAAGCAAGTATCTTGACTTCAATTGAGCTCTAGGAGTGGTTTGTATAGATAAACAACTAAAAAATATAGCTGTTGGAGGCAATGATTGTGTCTCCAGAGTCTTCCAAACATCCTTGAGTGTTTTTTCAAACTTTTACAGCCGAAACGCTGCTCATGATCGTGAGGAGCATGTCCTAGCTCGTGAGGGTCGATTTGCCCATTGTGAGTTGTCTGGAGTGTCCTCACGAGCTGCTCATGACCATGAGCAGCGCTTGTGAACGGCTCTATCCAAATCAGCTGAAACTGCTCAAAATGGGCACTAACAGGGGACAATTCATGATCGGCTCATGAGACGCTCGTGAGGAGACACCTGTAAGTCCAAAAATTGATTTTTCTTGGCTCCTTTTGCATCAATTAACTTAGGCACTTTCATTGGTTCATGTAGTTCATAAAATACATGTTAAATACTCCTTTAAGGGGTATATCATATTTCCAAGCTTTGAACAACTTAAACTAAATTCCTACACACTTAAATAAAATCATTAGCAACTTAAATTGTTTATCAAAATCAAAATTAGGAGCATGATCATGCAAATGGTCAACAATAATTAATTAATTAATATATTCACATAATTAGTAATTAAGCTTAAAAATTATAGTTTTTAATAATAATCGTATGAATAGGATGATTAAAAGAAATGTTCTATTATTTTTTAACTTGATCCAAAACCATCAATCAGTCTTGTACTTTTTTAATTTTACAGCTACAATGCTCATATATTGGATTTAATTGTAGAGGCCATTATTTTTTATTGATATTCCTGAGTAGCTCAAGGAAAAATAAATTTTATATATGGATCATAAATGGATAAATTTCCTTCATTTTTTTTATATATGGACCAATTTTTTCCTTAATACACCAAATTAATTTCATTTATAGATTCACATACCCTTTTTTTCATAAAATAAATTATAACTGTAGGCGGTGGGGTTTAGCGAGCGCCCAAGTGTTGGCGACCACGGCACTGTGTCGGGCCTTCGGCCCGCGTGAGAGATACGATATAGGTCTAAAAAGCCTACTCGGAGATGGAGTCGCCATCCGGGACACTTATACGGCAACTGGATTCCACGGAGGTTCCCAGAAGCCGTCATCAGAGAACGGGTTCGGAAACAGGGTATGGACGTTTGAATGTCCACCCGATCTTACGATCGGCCTTCGTTTGTGTTCGTGATTTATTATCTTTTGATTATTCAATTGTTCCTTTTATTTACATGCGAATTGGATTGCCTTCAATCAATGATCAATTTTATTAAAGTTCAAGTGTGCACATTAACCATGTCTCATGCAATTTAATCCGATTGCTCACAAAAGTAAAAGTTAAAATACAAACATGCATTCCAAATAATGGGGGAGGGATTAGGGATTACATCACTTTATACAAATAATATAATAATTCTACCTCTCAAGAACTAATTAATACAAAATAGTAAGTCCCTGCAAAACAAATGTTCACCCTTTCCCACAAACCGGGAACTTGGTTGATTAGTTCACAAGCTATGAATGCAAATCAAGGATTCAAATGACACATAAACATATATACAAATACCTAAAAAAAAGATACACTTACTTACATAACACAAGAAATTAAGGAAAACATGCATAAACACGTACGTATATTAACATAGAATGAAAATTAACATATGCAAAGTCATCACAAGACACATAGCAGTGCTAAGCATGCCAAAGGGCGAACAAAGACCATGCAGGAGGCAAAACAGGGCATCCATCACCCTGTTTAGGTGGCGATCGCCACTTAGCTCTCTGGTCAAATGGCGATTGCCTGGTGGTAAGAGGCGACCGCCTCTTGAGGAGGCGGTCGCCTCCTCAACAGGGCGAACCACGCTCTGCTGCACACCAGGCTTACTTCTGCGCTAAGAAAACATGCATGCATTCATCTGGAACTCTAAACTACTCTAAAAAAATCGATAAGTCACATCATAAACATGTTATTTCATATAGGAATTACATTCAAATCATGTTATAGCAAGAATTTCGAGAAATGAACCAACTAAAGACTTAATGCTTTAATGCTTAAAGAACAAGTGAAGAAATTTACTAAAGTGAAGCTTTTCTCAAAATGATTGACCCTCAGAGACTGAATGAGCTTGATCTTAGCTCTGATGCAAGAGAATCCTCCTTCTTCCTTGAGAAATCTACTCCTAGCTTAGACTCTATCCTCTCCTTAGCCCCTCAAAGCTCTTTTTCTCTTCCTTTCTTCCTCTAGTTCGTCCTCCTTTTCACCAGAAAGCCTTCCTCTCTTTTCTTTCCCCAGTCTAATTCTTCTTTTTTTTAGTTCAAGTGCCCAGCCTCCTTTCTCTCTTCCCTCTCTTCTCCTTTTAAGCCTCTCACCTAATCCATCCAATCACCATCCTCTCCTTTCCCCCAAAGGTCCCTCAAATCCATTCATTTCCTTCTCAAAAGGTGGTATTTTGCATGCTGGGGTAGAGAGTTGGGCGTGGGGGACCCACTCTTCTCTTCATTAAATGTTGCATTTAATGCAGCACGTAAGTGGTGGGCCAAGAGGCGACTGCCTCTTCGAGGGGGCGATCGCCTCCTTGCCAAGGGGCGATCGCCCCTTGGCTAGGAGGCATCGCCTCCTGGGCCCGGGCCTGGATAGGCCGGGCAGGCTTGGTGTTTTGGGCTCGGGTTTGGCGGGCCAGACTCTTCTAAGTGGATTCTTAAGTGATTCCGGGCTTCCTCTTGCATTCAAATCTTGTTCTCATCATCGGGCTTGTTGCGGGCCGGCTAAACCGAGCAACCACAGTCCGTCCCCTATTACGGGCCGACCGAATCGAGTGTCTACAATAACATTAAATTGTCAAAATTCAAAAAATTCAGACACATGTATGGAAAAGCTAAAAATTTATATTCTAAAAAACAGATAATGGATAGAAAGGTGCTAAGCAACTTCAATTGCTTATGGTTAGGACATACTTTTTAACTGATAAAAAAACTGGTCCTTAAGAAAAAAAGAAAAAAAGGACCGATGGTACTTCAAATGAAGTTTTTATGTTATAAACTATTTAAAGTAATGCATTATATGAAATAAACTATTTGAACATGGGCTATTACTATCAACTATTACTTAATTTTAAGTAGCTACGAAGCTCATGTTTGAATTTAAGTAGGTCATTATTTATCGAAACAATAATATATGGACTGTTAAATGGTTAAATGTTTTGTTTTTTTTTTTTTGTTTTTTTTTTTGTATTATGATGATAATTGATTTTACCTATAACGTCTAATAATTTTTGAACATAGACTATTACTATCAACTATTACTTAATTTTGAAGTAGCTACAATGCTCATGTTTGAATTTAAGTTGGTCATTATTTATGTGGATAATAATATATGGACTGTTAAATGGTTAAATGTTCTTTTTTTTTGTATATATATATAAAGCACCTCCCACATTAGTGATTGGGATGTACTAGACTTTTGAATGAATCGAACCGACTCGGTTCGGTTTGGTTCAATTTTATACTTAAAAATTTAGTTAATTAAAATAACCGAACAAAATGAAACTGTATTTTCTATTTTTCAATTTTTAAAATAGTATAATAATTTAATAAAAATATTAAAATAATTAATATTTGTAAATATTCAATTTGGTTCAGTCATTTCAATTTTTATTTTTAAATTTTTAATTTTTTAATTCGGCTCATTTCAATTCCTAATTTGATTCAATTCAATTCAGTTCTTGTTTAATTCAATTTAGTAAAAAAATAAAAAAAATCATCAAACCAACCGAATGTACACCCCAAATAGTGATTACAACTTCCATCACAAACAAAGAAAAAGAAACAGGAGTTGCAAGGTGATGCTATATAAGGAATAAAAAGTGAATGCTGATATTTATGTTTTCTTTATTTTTCCGTGGAAGAAAAAAAATTGGAAAAATACATAGTTTCACATGAGATCTTTACACGATTAACCTCTGGCATCCTTCAACTTTTTATTATTTTATGTTCAACCTTTAAATTTTTATTTTGAACTTATTTAATACTAAAATGCATAAAATCAGCATATTTTGTAAATTAATATTAATATGGATATAAAAGAAACTTATATGGACTAAAATAATGCTTAATTTAAAGAGATAATATAATTGAAAATAAATTTTTTATAACTTTTTATTTTAGTTTTTAATTTTATTTTTATAATTTTGAAGGTAAATTTTAGCATTTTATTTGTTTAAAATCATTTAAAATCAAGTGTCTGTCTATTTTATATATGGATCATGGGATGCTTTGATTGAGTAGGTTCGGGTGGGTGGGAGTATTTGGATAAATCCACAATTAAAGGAAGTCCAAGTAAGGTAGTATTTGTGGGTGGGCTAGAAGATGAGGTTGATGTAGAAGGGGAAGTAGGTTGTAATTCCACAAGTGCCGAGAGAGGGGGGGGGGGGGGGTGAATTGGCTTTTTGAGTTTAATAAGTGATTTTCGTTTTTCTCACAAGAGCCACCAAAAACAGAGTAATAGCTAAACAAAATGAAGTAGAAGATTGATAAAGACTCCAAGGATTTATAAAGGTTCGGCCCTCAAAGCCTACTCCTCTCCTCAACCACAAGTTGAGAGTTTCCATCCACTATCAATCTACTTCAATGGTGTAGATTAAACCTTTACAAGCTTAAATAAGCTACCCAAGTGTTTTCCCAAAGGCTTACACTCAAACTCTCTTGCTAAGAACAATCCTCTTAGCTTAGAAGTATTTAAACCCTAACCCGACTCACTCAATCTCTCTATTGAGCTATTGAATAAAGGAAATAAACACTCACCAACTCTTGCTCAAGAACACTTTTGAGATAGATAGCAATAATAAGAACTAAAGATGAAAGCTTTGGTGGTTGAAGATTGGATCAAGGATTAATTGCTCAAGATTTGCTTTAAATGTGTTAGCTCAACTTCAATGAATGTCTCCAGCTGATAAAATGTCTTCTATTTATACCCACATAGAAAAATATAGCTGTTGGAGGTGTAATAAATGCAAATAGATCCGTTGGAACCACCCAAGAAAGTAGCAGGTTGCGACCGTGTCATGATCATGAAAAATTCATCATGGTCATGACAGTCAGAGGGTGGCAAAGCAGGAATTTGAATTTTCACGCGTCATGATCATGACTTTGGTGGTAACGATCCGTCATGATCATGACTGATCATTTTCATGATCATGACTGATCATTTTCATGATCATGACTATGGTTGTGACTGGCTTCGAGAAGTTTTCCAAAAATGGAAATTTGGATTTTTGTATTTGTGCTAGAAAAATTATTCTGATAATTGGAAATCACTTGTGATCACCTTAAATGAAGATTTCAATCATTGTTCACCAAAACTTACTTCCACTCTTGTCGGAAAAATTCGATCTTCGTTTTTACTCTATGTCACAGTCTTGATGCATTTTGTCACTGCTTGTGCCACACAGATTGTTGCTTAAATATTGAGCTGAAAAATAAACACTTAAAAAAAAGTTGAATCTGATTTTACTTAATTCCTTGTGACTATAAAAAATGGCCGCTGTACCCCTCAAGGTTCAACATAGGTGATAGAATTTGAGTTGGAGTGGGAGATGTAAGTGGTGAGTAGTTCAAATTTATTAGAGTGGGAAAGTTAGAGAGAGATGTGATGATGTTGGGTGGTACTAAAATTGTGGCCGGATTGGATACTGGAGTACTTGGAGCAACCGCACCAGGAGATTGAAAAGGAAAGACCTGCTCATCAAAGATAATATGCCGTGAGATAACAAACTTTTTAGTGGTTAAATCTAAGCATTTGAAACCCTTATGTATTTTGTTATATCCAAGAAAACCACATTATTTAGACCTTGGAGACAATTTATTGGCAGAGTATGGTCGTAACCAAGGATAGCAAAGACAACCAAAAACACAAAGATCATCATAGTTAGGACTCTGTTTAAACAAAACATTGTAAGGATTATCATTGTTAAGAATATGGGTATGTAACCGATTAATTAAATATGTAGCAATGTCAAATGCTAGGTTCCAATATTCATTTGGAACAGATGAATGTTGCAATAATGAAAGACCAGTTTCCACTATGTGCCTGTGTTTTCTTTCGGCACATCCATTTTGCTCAGGGGTTTTGGGGCATGAGTATCGTTGAGAGATGCCATTTTCAAGAAGATATGAACTTAGTGCTTGACATTCCCCTCCCCAATCTTCTTGAAAAGATTTGATGGATCGTTGGAAATATTTTTCTACCAACTGCCGAAATTTAATGAACACATTTAGAACTTCATATTTGAATTTAATAAAATAAATACAACAATACTTGCTATAATGATCATAAAACAAGACATAGTAACGGGAACCATTAAAAGAAGGCACAAGGGAAAGACCCCAAGATCATAACAAATTAAATCCAAGGGCCCTTCAGCATGGTAATCAGAAACTGGAAAAGGTAACTTATGAATTTTGCTAACAGAGCAAGCATGACACAAACTAGTTTTATTGTTGACAAAGGGAATTTTATTATGACTAAGAACATGATGAACAGTGCAAAAATTTACATGTCCAAGACGAGAATGCCAAGTAGTTAATGAACAAGACAAAGCATGAGCCGGAGAACTTGGTTGGTGAATCAGCTCAAGGAGCATGGTGTAGAGTCCACTATCATTCTAGCCGATATGCAGCAAATCCCTCGTGTGGATATCCTTAATAAAAAAATATTTAGGGAAAAATTCCACAAAGACATTATTAGTGGTTGTAAAAGAACAAACAGCAAGTAAATTACTACAAGAGTCAGGAGCATGTAAGATATTATTTAAAGAATAACAAAGATTGTTAGATTGACAAATAGAAGAGCCAGTATGAGAGATTGTGAGGGTTTTACCATTGCCAATAGTTACTTCATCGAGACCATGATATTCGAAAGGAGATACAATATTGTCAAGGTTAGAAGTGAGATGGTGTGTTGCCCCAGTATCCATTATCCATGGTTGTTGTTTGGAGGTGGTGGTGGAGGCAAGATGCACTATTGGTTTGGTGTCATTGGAGGGCATGGAACTCTGGGAAGAAGCTCTGGGGGTGGGACATTGCCGAGCAACATGACCATGTCGTTGTAATTAAAATAAGTCACATGAGGGTTGTTTTGAAGACCAATACCTGGCGAGAAAGGAGCCAAAGGACCAGGAGAAAATTGAGGTCCGAAGGAAGAACCATAGGAACCACGTGAGTTATAAAAAATTCTGCCTCGACCACGGTTGCGACCACCTTGTCCTCTCTAAAAATTCTGCTACCGAGAATTGTTCGGCATAGATTGATTGGCGGCATAGTAAGCAATTGGTTGAACAACATCAGGTAGAGGATAATTATGAGCAAGATTTTCTTCCTTACTAAGTAGCAAGCCATAAAGATCATCATTGGAGACAGTGTCCAAACGTTGTTCAAGAGATCGAACAAAGGGGCGATAGGATTTACTCAAACCATTAACTATCACTTGAACTAAGTCATCATCCGAGACAGGATGTTATAGAGCTGCAAGCTTATCAAACATGCCTTTAGCATGTTGCATGAACTTCGTGACGTCTTCATTAGTTTCTATCTGAAGGTGATAAAATCTGGATTTTAGAGTGCGAACTTGTGCATGTGAACCAGATGTGTAAGTAGCCATTAATTTTTGCCAAGCATGGCGAGCATTGGTGGCTCCAATAATTTGCGGAACAAAGGATTCTGTTATGGAACCATAATCCAACTAAGGACCAACTGATCCTTACGAAACCATAAAGCAAAAATTGGATTTGGTGCATCTTTGAGAAGCTTTGGTGGTGGTTCAAGAGTACCATCGATATATTATGCAAGATCATAGCTATTTAGGAGGGGAAGGATTTGTGCTTGCCATAACAAGAAATTAGATGAATTAAGTTTGATAGGCAATTGATGGGCAACATTTGGTAGTGTAGTAATGGAGTTGTTATTGGTAGAGGTATTGTTTGCGGTGACAACAGCTCCTTCAGTGGTATTCGCCATTGTTTAAAAAAGAAAAGGAAAAGCTTGGGTTGTTAGACCACTTACCAGCTCTGATACCATAAAATAACTATATCTCATATATTAATCAAGAAGAATACAACATATATATAAGTACAAGGCTGCAGTAGTATATTGTGATAGAAATACAAGTAGCAAGATTAACACAAACTCTAGAGCTGTTATCTTATAGATACAACAAACTAAATCTTATCCTTATCAGCTTCCATGCCATTTTGAATATAATACAATTCTTATTCACGTTTTATAGTTGGTGCTAATTTAAGAAAATTCGACCAGTTAAAATTCATACATAAAATCTCTCATTATAAAGTATCTTTACATAAAAATTTAGTACAATCTTATACAAGTCAGAAACTCTTTGATTTTGCAAAAATATATCGACTAATAATAGTAAGGCTACTTGTTTTGAATGGATATGCATATCCTTGGAGAGTAAAGGTCCATTTGACTCTGAAACGTTTTGGTAAAGTTCAAATTCCTTTTTATCATTTTACATCCTAAATTTTAAAGTAAAGGTCAATTTAGCCCTAACATTTCATTTCACTTACATCCTAAATTTATAAGTAAACAAATATCATAATAAAAATCACAATAAATTCTAATAGTCTAGTTAGTTAATTAGTCCTTATTTTTGTAAAAATTTTTACTAAAAAATCAAAATTTTATTTTTAAAATTATATATAAGGACCAAATTTATTTAAAATAATATTATATTACTAGATAAATTTAACTATTCATCAATAAAAATTTTAATAATTTTCAAATATTAAAATTTATTTAGTTATAATATTAATTTGTGTATTAGTACATATGTTATTAAAATTCTTTAACATGATGTATTAAATTATTTTGATATTTGTATGACATGTTAATATACATATGAATAATATTTATTTGAAATTTTTAAAATTATATATATGTTAAAAATTATTAAATTTTTAAAACAATATATTACTGTTAATTATTTTAAATAATAATTTTTAATCATTTTTATCATGTTAATACACTGCATTATTAATTTTTAATATTAACTCATAAAATTGAATTATTTCAATTTCATATGTTTTAGCATTTATAATCAATTATCATAAAAATATTTAATGCTATAATTTTTAGTAATAAATAAAGCATTACGTAGGACTTAGGACTTAAGACCTATTAGTAATAAGTAAAACACTATATAAGACAAATAGTCATGTATGTCATATAGGGTATAACCGAGCAAGTCAACTTATGAACTATTCGGGATCAACTTGAAAAAATCTCGAAAGTGATTCGATTATTGTCGAGTCGAACTCAAGGTCGAGCTACTCGAGTAGGCTATCAAGTCGAGCTCGAACTCCTAAATATTTGACTTGATAGGCTAACGAGTTTAATGGAACCTAATTAAACTTGTGTATATTTATTACTTTATTCTTTTATTTTAATATAATTATAAATATATCTTATCAAACTGAGTCGAGTTCGAGTTCGAAATCAAGTCGAGTTTGAATATTATAAAATATATATTTTCAATATTTAAAAATTTTATTTAATTAATTGAATCGAGCCATGTTCGAGCTTGAAAAAAATTCAATTGATTTTGATTTGAGTTCAAATTTTGAGTTTGAAAATTAAATCGAGCTCAATCTACAACATAAAAAATGATTTAATAGTTTTTATTGGTCTTTGCACAATAATTTTAAACAAATAAAATAAAATAAAAGACAGTTTAAGTGACAATGACACCATTAATAACTACAAATTTCACAAAGACTTGATCGTAAAAATATTTAAATTGCACCGACCTGAATGTGAACAGTCATAAAAATAGAACCACTTGCATTGCGTTGCTCGAGGGCGCCGCGCGCTTGCGTCCAATATGAAGAAGACTAGAAAAAAACATCCTTTTACCTAGAAATGCGAAAGGCTCTAATAAAGTAAATAATGATAAAATATTTGAAGCACATGTTGATCAACGGGAATACAGGAGTATAAGACAAATTGTTAAGACTTCTTAATATAAGATCATAGGCCAACATCTCAACCAGCATAAAGTCATTAAAAAAAAAAAAATTATTCTGACTGTCACGCTTGTAAGATTATTGGTGTTTAATAATGGTCGAAGATTGGAAAAATTTTTTTAATTTTACAAATAATATAAATAATTTCTTACTTTAATTATTTCACATGCAATGTTTCTTTTTCTTTGAGGAATATTTCATATGCAATGTTAGATGAGTCTAATGTGACATTAACACAATTAATAATTGTAAATTCAACAATGACTCGAGAAAATGTATAAACTATTAAAATAGCATTGAATGTGATGAACTATATGTGCAAATATGGATTAGATTTAGTATTCTTCATTCCTACATATTTAAATAATATCTTATTTTGTTTTTATATGCTATGCTAAATAAGATAATTTTATCATGATATAGACATAATCAATAGTTGCAAATTTAACAAAGCCTCGAACAATTCAATGATGTAAATGGTCTAAATTATTAAAACCCTAGAGTTAAGTAGATTGTGTGTGAAATTAGATCATGGGTTAGATTCCAATATTTTTACCGTTTTACGTACTTTATCATTTTAAACATATATTGTTTCAATTTTATTTATCATTTAGAAAAAAATTGGACAAAATTAATTATTATTTTATTCAATTTTTGTTTTTTTCCTTTTAGTAAATTATTGAACATACATTTTAAAACTATAAAAAAAAAGGCGAATTAATGACAGTTAAATCCGTCATTAAAAAATTTCAACAGATACAGTAGGTAAAAAAATTATGGTCGCTAACAAAAGTAAGCGACGAAATATATAACCATCACAAAAATTAACAACAGATTAACCACGGACAAGTTTAATGGTAGAAGGAAATCTATCATTGTTTTTTGGTCCCTGAATATCTAACATCTGTCTTTAATTTTTGATAAATTAGTGACGGTTATCTGAATCCATCCATCACCAGCTTTGATTATAAAAATAAATAAATTTTTTAATATTTGTGAAGGATTAATGACGGATAAATCCGTTGCTAAATCTTGAAATTTGATTTTTTGAAAATATTGTTTTTTATAACTATTAGTAGAGCTGTGCACGGGTCTTGGAGAACTCGAACTCTCCCGAAAAATCGAACCGAAAATCTCTATTGACTATTTGACTTTTTCTGAACCAAACTGTCCCGAAAATTTTGTTGGAACGAGTCTGGAGATCATGAGATTTTCGAACCGAGAACCGAATCGAACCAAACCATCCCTAACTGTATCAAACTAAAGAACCGAAACCGAAACCAATAGTGTGTGTATATATATGCACACTACTAATCATAATAATAATAACAACAATAATAATAATAATAATAATAATAATAATAATAATAATAATAATTTTTATGATATATTATGAATTTGTTAAATATTAATTTAAATATATAAACTAAAAATTAATAAAAATCTCAAAATTTTGGTTTTGTTCCGAACCGATTTGAATTTTCAATTTGCTTCGAATCTCCGCTCTGAATTGCTCCGAATTTTTGAAGCAATTTAAGACAGAGATTTACAATTTTGGAGTCAAGTCCGGAAAATTATTTTTTGAATTCTTCGACTTTTGAATCGGATATGGAGAATTTGCATTTTTCTGACTGTTCTTATCCATGCATAGCCCTACACTGTACCTGTTAGTGTTACAGGCACCACTTCTTCATCGCTAACAGACTTGAGCAGGTCAATTGAGCCCAATTTTTGAAATAAGGCTCAAAAGTAGCAGAGAGGATAGCAACACCTACAGTAGTGATTACAGCTTGCATTACAAAGAAAGAAAAAAAATTGCAAGGTGATGATCAATAATACTATGTTTGGATGGGAGAAAAAAATGAGAAAATATAAAAAGAAATAAATTTATTTTTTAAATTTTCATTTATATTGTTTCGATTGAAGGATGTAAAATAGTAAAATAAATAGGAAGGAAAGAAAATGAACAATTAATTAATTGATTATTTAAAATTCTTAGGTGAACCCAGTTCGTCACGTAAGATTATGAACTCTCCATTTTATTTACAACATGTGGCATCATTAATTGGCATTTATTGATTTCATTTTTTTTAGTACTAACCATGGTTAATTATGACACATAGTTAACACACATGCACTAATAAATTGAAAATGATGAATAAGTTTCAAAAAGTAAATTAATATTTTTTTACTGCTTATTTTTTAAGTACTTACTGTATGTGAAAAAAATTAAAAATTCAAACACAGACTTAAAAATGATGAATAAATTTTAAAAAAATAAATTAACCATGGTTATCACCTAAGAATTTCTCCATAATTAACCATGGTTGTCACCTAAGAATTTCTCCATAATTAACGATGGTTAGTACTAAAAAAATTAAATCAATATAGCGATACTACATATTGTAAATAGAATCGAGAGTTTATAATCATACATGGCAAACTGGGTTCACCTAAGAATTTCTCCAGTACGTGTGCTTATTTTGCAGGAGATACAAGGTTCATGTTTTGAATTCAATTGCAGAGGCCATTATTTTATGTGGAAATAAAATTCAGTATACAAGGACTGTAAATGGTAAAATGTGCTATAAATTTAAGTGCCTATTTGGACATGTCTCTTGCTCACTTTTTTTTTTTTTTGTCTAAACCATACGTATTGAGAGTCCACTAGACTATGACTAATTCGGCCCACCCCTGTTTTACCTATTATTTGAATCTCCTACAATTTCTTTTGTATTTATTTTCCTCAGATGCTAGATTTTACCTATTGTTCTCCAGCCTACAAGAACCTTCCAATACAACATTAAAAAAAAAAAGGTTCAGTAGTTTGTTCCGTCAGAGAGGGACTCTGTAAGATGGTTCACCCATTTTTAAAACGAACAAATATTCTCTGTTACCTCTTGAAATTCTGCAAAATTAAAGAATGAGAGTCCAACGTGAAACACTTTTTGTCCTATATCTACAATGTTGAACATGTATACTCCTATATGTATAAAAGAAACATTGTTAACATTTAAAGAAACAAATATTCAAGAAAATAAGTTTCAAAAACAATACAGATTTTTCCGGAACAAGTTCCTGAAAATGTTCATATAATTCATGATTATCATCTTTCTTTCGCATACCTTAACTCTTCATCCAAGTATGTAATTTCTTCCTGATGATTCTATTGGTATCTGCAGTGGAGTAGATCAAATGCTGTTGTTAAACAAAAGCTAGAACATTTTGAAAAAATGTCTGCATTCTGCAATAATACCCTTGAAGACACTATAAGCAAATCTTAAAATGTTGACAGGTAAAACTTTTTAAGCACTCGTAACATGTTGGTGTTGCAAATATCAAGAAAACATAGACAGAAATTTACAATGGTTCAGTAGCTTAAAACCCGTTCAATGTGCCCTGGCATCAACAATCTAAGATTTCTGAATTGAGTGCAAAATTGTATAGGTTTGACATAAAGTGAAAATAGAGATAGTAGCACTTCATCACACCTACCGGCTACCAGACCAGCAATTCTGAAGAAGTCAAATTTAACAGCCACCCTTCTGGCATTTAATGGTACTAAATTAGCGGTGGCCTGAGGATAAATAAATACCTGAAGTTCAGGTGAAGCATCAAAAGAACTACAACAGACCGACATGTTACTTGAGATAAATTTTGGATTTTATCCTGACAAATATTTAGTAGAATCAAACAATACCAGGAAGATGCTGATTAGTCAGAAGAAGCACCTGATTAAAAAATGGCCAAGTTTCCATGTTTTGAGCCCTTAGAGTATCTACATTAATTGCCTGGTAGATTTTTCCATTTGGTCTTAAGAATTTCAGCCTCTGTTACAGGAACATCCATACAAAATAATTACAGGTTCTGGGAAATAATTCGAATTAATATCAGAGAAAATAACATAACATAAGCTCATTGAGTCGACATTCTTGCATTTGGAGTCAGGCAAGAAAAATTGCAGAGCTTTTTATCAGACATTAGTCAATTTTTTTTTTTTTTCCTCAGGATATAACAAGAATCTGTTTTAGGAAAAATCATGTCATCAATTCAAGTAACGCCATTATCTGACATTAACAGAAATGAGTTTTAAGCAACATCTATATCTATATCTATATCTATGTATTTATCTATCTATCTATCTATCTATGTAAATATATAAAGCTGAGCTCCACAAGTGATGCTCCAAAATTTTGACACGTGGCTCTCTAGAATCCCAACACATCTTTGAAGTTCTGAATTTGATTTTTTCCTCTGCCCGTGGAAGAGAGCAACCGAACGATCCCTTAATGAATTTTCCCTCTTTTCATCTTCTTTTCTCCTTCAACGTAACAGTTCAATATGAAGAGTGAATTTTCACCTTCTGGACTTCTTTTCTTTCATATAATGTCCCTTCACATTTCTGTTATCCATATTGATTTCCGTTTTGGGTTTCGTCACACCCTTCAGTTTCTGCTTGATGTATTCTTTTATCTTAACTCTCCCACCTACACCTGAATCTTCTCTTTCCTCTTCAGGTACCGCCCCGAACAACTTCATCGCATTGCTGCTGTTCATATTTATACATGAATTTGATGTCGCCGCCCAATTTAGGTTCTCTTCAAGTGTTATCAATGTGGGGATATGAGAATTTGAGGTCGCTAGCCAATGGGATGCATAAACTCAACTCTCTTGTATCATTAAAGATAAGTTATTGTGGAAGCCTGAAGTTCTTTCCAGAAGGTGGTTTTGCCACCAAATCTATCCCATTAAGTTATTCGGGGTCCTCAGGGTTATTGAATTTCCTTCAAGGATTCAGCTTGTAGATGCTTTGGTTATATGGTTTCCAAGAAGAAGTATATACCATTAACGATGACTGCATTGTAAGTGTCTCTCTTTTTTTTCCCAATTTTTTTTTTTTTATGTGGGTTTTATATTTTTAGTCTAATTCAGTTGTTTTTCGCAAGACTTTTTGAGGAAAGTTTGAATCTTTCATGCATAATTCAGTTTGTAATGCGAGTTTCGGGGATCTGTTTGGTATTTGAGTTTCTAGGTGTTTGTTTTGTCGGGAATTTTGAATTTTGTTTAGGGATTTTAAGTGGTATTATGAAGAAAAAATACAGATTTTGGTTCGGTCGCACTTCTTTTACTTCATATTGTTACTTGGATCCGGTTTTGTTCTAGTAGTCAAAATTTTTTTTTTTTCCTGCATACCAATTCATTTCATCCGTTGCTCCCTTAGATTTGCTTCTGCATGACCAATTTCATTGTGTTCAAACAGTTTGATCTGTTTTGTTATCATAAGACTAAGGAAAAAGTATTCATGTATCACTTGTATAATCTTAATAAGCCTCGGGGTTTGTTTAAGCCTTAACATTAAACTACATTAGAGCAATCAAACAAATTTTGATTTATTTACTTTATCTCTTTTCTTTGATGACAAATTATCCATCAGAGGGTTTTTTTACACTTTGGTTGTGAATGTTGGAAGCAAGTTGATTACTGATGTATATTTTAGACGTAGATATGTTAAGTTGTTCAATTTCTGGCTTTGGTTTTGTATTGCGCCGTATTGCATCCACATTTTCTTCCTTATGGCTCTAATTCTATAGATTAGTCACATAAATTTGTTTGTGCATTCAATTTATGTGTTATATAGTTGCATGTTTAAGTGTATTAATCTTTCATAGAGGAAATGCATTACATTTACACATTGGAATGTGATCTAAAGCAGGGTGTCCCTTATAGGTATCAATTCTTGATTCCCTGTTTTCTTTTTCTTTTAATTTTTTTTAAGCCATGAACTGAATTTTTTTTTTTTAATTTTGAAATTTGATGTTGCAAGATTGTTGATCTTCATTCATATTACAAAGATAAATATGATCGAAGGAGGAGTTCTTAATTTGGTATTATATCTCCCCTGCCGTTGATTTCAAAGATGGAGAGAAAGATGTCAGCAACTTTAGATGTGCATGCCAAATGGTAAGTAAGAATTTAATTGGAGGACAACAAAGCTCACAACATGTATCTCACCCTCTCAATTATTCCTTTTTGTCACAGCTCCAACATTTCTTACTCTGATTGTGAAGAAATTTGGAAGATGTTCTCAAAAGACACCACTATTGAGTTCACTGAAGTCTACCTGTTGTTGATTACTGTATCTTTTATTGGTTGTTTTTTGTCCATTTTTTGAGCTGATAAGATCCTTTTGGGTTGATTAATAGATTGGTTGTTTCTGTACAGTTTTTTTTTTTTAAAGCTATTTAATACTTTCTTGCTCCAATTTGCATCATTGTTCTGTTAAGCAAGTTTTTTTTTTTTTTTTAATCTTCAACGTTTTCTTCAAATTGTGGATGAATACTGAGATAGATCAAGCTGTTAAAAGATTATCCTAATGAATTATTTTTTTCAAAAAAATAATAATACTAAATTTACCTACTATTAATTCACAACAATTAATTTTAAAGAAATTAGGTTCACCCGCGCAACGGCGGGCATTTCTCTAGTAAGTTTATAAAGTAAAAGGTTGGGGATATTCCCATACCTTTGTTTTAAGAATAGACTGAGATGTTGTGTACACAAGCTCCCGTTTTCCATTCAGCAGACCTGACTTCAGGGGGCCCTTTATTTTATTCACTGCCTCAAGTTTACGAGCAATCTGATAATGAAAAATAGGCACCAAATACAATTTTGAATATAAAAATAAATGGAAAAAGTTCTGAAGATATAGAGCAAAATAAAGATAAAACCAACCAAGATTTAGTTCTGACCTCATCAACCCTTTCTTGATCCTCAGTGTAGCCTCAGCCCCACGATCAAGAGGAGCTATGGCCTCAAAAAGTTCCTCTTTAAGGCTCTTGACATCTTTATCTTTTGTCAAGAAACCTTGAACGATCGAAACTCTGGTCGTCCATTTCCAAGAATCAGCATTAGCATAATGTTTGTCCTTGTTGTAAGAGCTTATCAGTATGTGGGTATTGGGTTTTGAGGGTAAAGAAAGAGATTTTGATGAGGGGATAGTTTGGAGAGGATGAGATTGAGAAGTGAAGAGCTCAACTAAGTTAAAATTTGTTCTTAGTTTAGCAGCTGAAGTAGTGGTGGTCATTACTGGTGGTGAAGTAGAGTTGAGGTTTTTCTTTTGTTCTTTTCAATTTGTTGATGAGGTGTTTAATCCTGTACTTTTAAAACATGTCTTATAAAAACTGCACAAATCTTCCATATGAAAACGGACTAAAAGATAAAGAGAATAAAGGGCGAATTTTACATTAGTGTAAAACACCCAATGATAGGATTTATAACATAAAGATACTTGTCTTTTTTCTTTATCAACCAAATATAGAACACTTGAATGATATGTTTTAAATCTTACTCCCAGATGTAATGCACCCAATATAGGCAAGACCCTCCCAAAAATAAATATTTGAATATTGCCAAAAGTTTAAGTAGCCAAATGGTAAATAATTCCTAGACCACCATTTATTAAAGAACAGCATAATAGGGGCAACTTTATTCAAACTTTACACTTTAAGATAACCTTCTAAAGAAGTGACTGGTAAACCACTCTCTCATGGGTTGAAGAACATTAACATTAGTGAGGACAGGAAGATTAACATGCTAAAAAAAAATTACAATTCGCATCTCAATTCTCGTAACAGTATATATGCTTCAATTATCTGAATTTTGTCATTAACATTGTGAAAAATTGCTTAACATGATACTGAATGAAACAAAGTCTCTGTTTAATATACACAGAAAAATATTTAGAACATGTATTTGTACAGAAATTTGCAGACTTGAAGAAGTAACTAATAAACAAAACTGTTTCTATAGCATATTTGTACACAAAATTTTGACAAGAAATGTCTCCGAGAGAGGCCTGCACAAAGCCTCTTATACGTGCATAAAATTTTGTCGTCATGATCAAGGATTAGAGAATTACAGGGCCACAATGTGATGAACGCATCAGACAGGGACACGGTAAGAGGGATCAATCATTTTCAAGATGAGCAAATTTCCTTTGTCACCCCTGGAAATTCTGTTGAAATAAAATTAAAACATATTTCAGTGAAGAAAATAACAGACTTCAGCAGCTGCTACAGAAATTAGGTGTAGATAAATTATGCAAATATCATTCAAATTAAGAGCTGAATATTGAAATATGCTTTCAAACTCAATAGTTTGGTAAAGCATAAACCAACTGATAAAAACTAATCAGAAGAACTAATCACGAGAAAGTTATGGCGCATTTTCCATATACAAAACATAAATTTTCTAAAGCAGGAAAAAAAAAAAAAAAAAAAAAAAACTGAAGTTTAAAAATGGACAGTTTAAAATGCACATGAACAATAATCTCAGACCAACCTTAGTTCGTCATCTAAATATGCAGTTTCCAATCGCCACGAGCTCTTCCAGGTGCCTTTATTGGTATCTGACAGCCATGATGATATAAAAAAATGTAAATTACTACAAGGGCATTGGGAAAAACATTAAGATGCAATACTATCTGGACTTCAATAGATGGTAGAGACCATAATGAAGTGGAAGGAAAAGAGCACTTAATATTCTCAATTTATCGCATTTATGAACATACAAGGAGGTGTGAGCTTTTCAAAAAGATTGAATAAGTTAATAAAATTGGGTGCTTCCAGATTAAGCTTTTGAGATTAGTGCTGATTTTTTGTGATATTAAAGCAGGGAACCTGAACTTGATAAGTCTTGTTTCTAGCAAATTGAGATGTCTAAATAGTCAGTTTGTAACTTGAGGGGCCAAATTGACAAATAGTGCCAAGTTCACAAGATCATGAATGTATAAGGCAATGCATGAAACTTCCGATATAATACAGTCAACAAGAAGAACAAATGCTCCAACTGCAACTATCAGGAAATACGCACCAGACTTGCAATTTTGAAAGTATCAAATTTCACAGCCACTTTTTTTGCATTCAACGGTGTTAAATCTGCAGTAACCTACAAAACATGAAATATCAAGTTGATACAACAACATGAAAATGTTGATTGCAAGGAGAAGGGTACGTAGATACTAGATAGCATGGACGCCTAAAGAGAAAAATACTCTTCTTTTTTTCTAATTTGACTCGAACAATGTTTGTGCTTCCATGGTACTATGGAACCCAATGTTCAAAGGAATATGTGAAAAGAAAATCTCTAAAATTAGACAATTTATTGGCATATTGTGTTAGAAAATACCTGGTTCAAGAATGGCCAAGATTCCATATTTTGGGCTCTAAGTGTATCTACATTGATTGCTTGGTAGTTTGTTCTGGATCTTAGAAATTTAGGCGTCTGCATATGTAACATCATATTTTGAAGTGGTATAAGTTGACATAAGAAAGAAAAGAACTTATTAGAAAACAAGAGTGAAAAAAAAAAAAAAAAAAAAAAAAAAAAAAGGAGATCCTAGAACCTCTTCTTCATCCCCTTTTCTTCTTGAAGAAGGTAGTAAATGACAAATTATATACTAGTATCACTAGCCGATACAATTGAATGAACAAGCCTAGTAAACAATTTGATTGTTAACTTGGGGAATAACTCCATCACAATCCTAAATAATTCTTGATTTGTAATTATGAAGCAAGAATGTGAGCAAACATTAGCATCTGCAATCGAGTGTTAGCATATAAGAGAGAACAAATAATTCTTGATTTGTATATTTTTCTTTCACTAAAATTTAGCACCAATTTAAAATTAAATATCATCTCAAAATATTTAAATGAGTTTTAAATTACAATTTAAAAATATTCACTTAACCCCTCTTTAAATTATAATTTACAACAAAAAGTAATTTTCATAAATTTATATATCCATTGAATTATTTTTTTTTATTTATAAGAATTTCAATTGTTTGTTTTTTTGTTGGAAAATATTTTGATTGATGAACATTGGTCTTTAAAGTTTTCTAAATCCAGCAAGTGTGCATAATCTCTTGAGCTGCATTAGACAAGTTATAGTTTTAAAGTTTTGTAATTCCAATAGAAGTTCTCAAATTTTCAGTCTAATTACTTGTTTTCAGAAGATGTAAATGTGAATTTCAGGGTTTATCCCCATGTTCGTATTCTTTGTTGCAGTTGAGCAATAATGCTTTTTTTTTTTTTTTTTTGGTTTTTGTACCAAAAATTTTTTGAGCTAAAAAAAAATAAAGCATTGTCTTTAAAAAAAAAAAGAAAGAACTAATGGAGTGGAAGGTCTCAAGAAAAGTGGTTTGTGCTTGCTTCTAATAAAGTTTCATGAATCATAAACTAAACTAATGCATTGCATGATCATAACGCTTCACAATTTTTGAACCTAAACCATCACCATGCATCAATCAATCCAATACGGGTGCTTATTTTGCAGTGGCTACAAGGTTCATGTTTTGAATTTAATTGCAAAGGCAATGATTTTATGTAGAAATAAAATTCAATTTACAAGGACCGTAAATGATAAAATGTGCTATAAATTTAAGTGCCTATTTAGACAAGTCTGCCGCTCACTATTTTTTTTTTCTAAACTGCCGGTATCAAAAGCTCACTAGATTCTGATTAATTAGGTCTAACCCTATTTTATCGATTATTTGAATCTCCTACGTACAATTTCTTTTGTATTTATTTTCCTCATATGCTAGATTTTACTTATTGTTTTCCAACCTACACCAACCTTCCAATACAACATTAAAAAAAAAAAAAAAAAAAACAGTTTTCTACATTTTCCGTTTGTGCTTCAGAAGTTTGGTCCATCAGATAGGGACTCTGTAAGATGGATCCACCATTTTCAAAACGAACAAATTTTTTAGTTTATCTCTTGAAATTCTGCAAAATTAAAGAATGAGAGTCCAACATGAATCATGGGTTACTGGAATCAATTTTGTCTTATATCTACAATGTTGAGCATATATACTCTTATATACATAAAAGAAACATTGTTGACGTTTAAAGAAACGAATATTCAACAAAATAATTTCGAAAACTATACAGATTTTTTCAGAATAAGTTCCTATAAGTTCAGAAAACAATACAGATTTCTTCAGAACAAGTTCCTGAAAATGTTCATCTAGTTCATGATTGTCATCTTTTTTTCCCGTAACTTAACTCGTCATCCAAGTATGTGATTCCCAACTGGCCACGGCCACTTCCTGCTGATTCTATTGGTATCTGCAGTGGAGTAGATCAAATCCTGTTGTTAAAGGACACTCCAGGCAAATCTTAATACGATCAGGAGCTATGGCCTCAAAGAGTTCCTTTTCGAAATATGAAACAGCAAAAATGGTAATAGCACAACTTAATTCCAAGAATTACATTTCAGTTCCATCAATTACAAAATATGCATGAAAGCTAGTCCTTTAAAAAAATATATTAAAAATGAGAAAAATTAGATACACAGATATGTGTTTGTGAAATATATACAAAGAAGAGATTGTAAAATGCAAATTTGTGGGCACCATTATTAGTAGTAGTACTTAAAATGTAGTGGGAAATTATAATACAAGGTCGTACCTTGAAATGTCTTGACCAACACAGTAGTTCCATTTATTTAAGTTTCTTGACGTAAAAGGCAAAAACTTGGGGGTAAAAAAAAAAAGGCAAAACCCAAATTTAGGCCCCTAATTTTCAACATTTTTAGTTTTAGTCCCCTCAAGTTTCATTTTGTATATCTAGATCCTCGAACTTCACGGGTTGAAAATTTTAAACCCTTCTGTCAAATTTTTAACATAAATTATTTCTTTTTGGTCCCTAAAGTTTTATATTTCTAATATCCATACTTTTTTTTTACTTTTTATTAATATTTATCACTTTTAAAATTTTTTTACCGATAAGAAATAAATTTCTTATTTTAATTTCTAATATTTTAAATTGAAAATATAAATATAAATTTCTATATAAAATAAATTTTCATATCTTAAATTTAAAATATAAATTAATACATTATTTAAAATTTTAAAAATAAATAAATAGTTAATGTTAAGATATAAAAAAATTTTGTAATAATACTAATATTTTTCATAATATTTTAAATTATATAAGTTTTATTTTCAATAAAATTTATATTATTCAGGATAAAATATTATGATGAAAAAGAACACCATAATTAAAAAACATCACAATAAAAATATTTTTATGTTCTTTAAAATTTTGTACAAAAAAGAAAGTTAAAAAAGTATTAAAAATATAAAATTTTAATTTTAATTAATTAATTATAAAAAATATTTTATAATTTCTTTTAATTATAATGTTCTTTTTTATCATAATATTTTATTTTGAAAAATATAAATTTTATTGAAAATAAAACTTGTATAATTTAAAATATTGGGAAAAACAGTAATATTATTATAATTTTTCTATATATTAACATTGACTTGCTTATTTATTTTTAAAATTTTAAAATTATTTAAATATGTATATATAAATTTATATTTTTTCTTAAAATATTAAAATTATTTTAGATAAGAACTCATATTTATATTTTTAATTTAAATATTGAAATTTAAAATAATGAACTTTATATTTTTGATGAAATTTTTTAAAAAAGTGATATAAGTGTTAAAAAAAGTAAAAATATGGCATGATGTTAAAAATATAAAACTTCAAGGACCAAAAGAAAATAATTTGTGTTAAAAATTGACACAAGGGTTTAAAATTTTCAACCCATGAAGTAAGAAAGTCTAGTTATATAAAATGAAACTTGAAGGGCCTAAAGCTAAAAAGTGAAAAGTTTAGGGGTCTGAATATGGATTTTTCAAAAAAAAAAAAACAAAAAGAATGGTTGAGATCTTTATCTATTGTCAGGAAACCTTGAATCCATTTCCAAGAATCAGCAATAGCATAATGCTTAATTGTTTCGACCTAATTTCTTTGTAGGTATTGAGTAAAGAAAGAGATTTTGACGAGTAAATTAATTTGTGCAGTGAAGAGCTCAACTGAGTAACAACCAGCCAAAAAATGGCGATTGACTCCAAATCAATGCATTACATATCCGTCATACCACATGAGCAAAAATGATTTTTAAGTAGCAAAGTGCATAATGTTTATCCTAGTTGTAAATCTTTTTTTTTTTTTGTAAGTATTAGATTTTCTTGATAACAAGACATCATAAACATAAACGCTAAGAATCTTTAAAACTAAATATTTTCATGATACAATAAATAAATAGGATAGAATACTTACTTGGATTTGCGTTAGAATTCATACTTGACACCATAGACGAGAAATCAGGTTCTCTCTTTGTTCCCTTAATTCTTAATCACAGCCTATAGATGGAGTTAGTGTTGTGTTTTCAGTTGGGGAGAGAAAGGACCAATTTCATTATATATTTATAGACATCCTTATTTAATCTGGTACGTCTATCACGTAATCCTAAAATCAACATATGAGATTAATTCTCACAATCCTAATCTAATTAGGATTAGTATTTTACTTTAATTAATATTAATTGGGCCACATTAATGGGCTTATTTTTCTAACATTCTTCCACTTGGTTCGATTAAAATTAATATAACACTTATTGTGTTCATAATAATTAATCTCTTATGATTTCGTCATAATAATATAATATGAAAATTGTTCACTGTGAGTTATGGCAGCTATGTCCTGTTTCATTGAACACTTTCTTCCATATACTACAACACTTACAATCTGCCATATCATATCCATAATTGAAAACATTCAAAACATAATTTCATAATGGTCCCCGATAATGTCAAATAATGACTTTCCTGTTTAACTTTAAATCAATCATGTGTACACAAACATAATGCATATCAGACACATAATAGAGCTCAGAGTGTCATTACATAATCAGTCATCCTAATCATCATTACAACCAAGGCTCATCCTTAGAACATGTTCCTTAAATAATTTTGGTTGTAAGCCTTTCGTTAAAGGATCTGCAATCATAAGTTTAGTACTAATATGCTGAATAGACACTCTTTATTTCTGAATCTCCTCTTTAACAACAAAATACTTTAATTCCATATGTTTGGCACCTTTTGAGTATTTACCGTTTTTAGAGAAGAACACTGCTGCAGAATTATCATAATAAATTTTCATCGGCTTGGTAATGGTGTCGACAACCCCAAGTCATGAAATAAAGTTCTAAATCCATAATGCATGAATTGTGGCTTCAAAACATGCCACAAACTTTGCCTCCATAGTGGATGAAGCAATGATAGTTTGTTTTGCACTTTTTCACGATACTGCTGCTTCTGTTAATAAAAATAGGTAACCGAATGTGGACTTTCTACTATCAAGGCATCCAGCAAAATCTGAATCTGAATATCCAATCACCTCTTGTTCATTGGATCTCTTATATATGAGCATGTAATTCTTTAGTCTCATACATTATGCCTAAATCATTAACAGCAACCAAATATCATCAAAATACAGAACCAAAAATATAACTTACTCCCACTGATCTTTTGGTATATACATCGATCAACAGTATTTTCATTAAAACCAAAAGATGTAATAATGGTATTAAACTTAATATACCATTGTCGGGAAGCTTGGTTAAGTCCATATATTGATTTTTTTAGTTTACACACCATTTGACTTTCACCTTCCATGGAAAAACCTTTAGGTTGATCCATGTAAACTTCCTCCTCTAAATCTCTATTCAGAAAGGCTATTTTCATATCCATTTGATGTAGCTCTAAGTCATAATGAGCAACCAGTGCCATAATTATTCTTAATGAATCTTTCTTTGAGACTGGGGAAAATGTCTCTTTATAATCAATGCCACCTTTTTTAGTATAACCCTTAGCAACAAGTCTGGCTTTATATCTTTCAATATTGCCTTTTGAGTCGCGCTTTGTCTTAAAGACCCATTTATACCTGACTCTTTTACAATTTTCTAGCAATTCAACAAGATCTCAGACATTGTTTTGCTTTATGGATTTTAACTTATCTTTCATGGCATTAATCCATTTATCATATTCGACACTATTTATGGCTTATGAATATGAAACCTGGTCCTCATTAATTCCAATATTAAAATCTGACTCTTTGCAAATATACCACATAATCATTCAGAATAGCCGATCTCCTTTCTCTTTGAGATATTCTTACTACTATTTCTTGTGAATCATTTGCATTAGTCATATGTGAGTTAGTTGCTTGATGGGATGATTCTTCATTCAAATGTTGTTCAGTGTTATCATTATATCCTTTAACACTTGGAACAACATTTGGTAAAGTAATGGATGAAGGAACATTCATGTGTAAAGGAACATTCACTCTAATTTCCTTTATCTCCATACTTTGTTGTTCATCACTCCCACTAACATAACCATTCTCAATAAATCTTGCATTTCTGGTTTCAATAATTCTCAGACTATATTTTGGACAATAAAATATACACCCTTTAGATTTCTCTGGGTAACCAATAAAGTAACCACTAACAGTTTGAGAATCTAACTTTCTTTCATATGGATTATAAATTCTTACTTCCGCTGGGCAACCCCAAACATGCAGGTGCCATAAACTAGGTTTCCTTCCTGTCCATAATTCAAAAGGAGTCTTTTGAACTGCCTTATTAGGAGCCCTAACAAATATACTATGGTTTTAAGTGCATACATCCACAATGATTTGGGCAAAGAGGAGTTACTCATCATACTCCTAACCATATCCATCAGAGTCCGATTATGCCTTTCTGCTACACCATTTTATTGAGGTGTACCTAGCATAGTATACTGCGCACATATGCCATAACTTTCGAGGAGTTTTGCAAATGGACTAGGACACTGTCCAAACTCATTATGTTTTTTATAATATTCACCACCTCTATCAGATCTGACAATTTTCATATTTTTATCTAATTACCTCTTAACCTCCTTTATATATGCCTCAAAAGCATTGACTGATTGAGATTTTTCATGAAGCAAATAGATATAACCATAACGTGAAAAAATCATCAATAAAGGTGATAAAATATCTTTCTCCATTAATAGCTAGAGTGTCAAAAGGTTCATAAATGTCAGTGTGTATAATTTCAAGAAGTTGAGTGCTTCTTATGGCTCCTTTCTTGGAATGTTTAGTTTGCTTACCCTTAATGCAATTCACACAAATCCCGAGATCAGTAAATCTAGATTCAGAAGAATTTCATTATTTACTAATCTCTGTAACCTTTCCTTGGATATATGACCCAAACGTTTATGCCACAAGTAAGCAGAATTTTCATTCATCATGCTACATTTAAGTCTAATACTTGTATTCATTGTAAGCAAGGATTCAGTAAAAATATTATCAAGTTTTAGTTTGTATAAACCATCAATAAGAAAACCAGAACCAATAAATTTGGAATTCTTAAACAAACTAAAGTTATTAGATCCAAATTTGCCATTAAAACCAGAAACATTTAGTCTAAAAACTGAAATAAGGTTTCCATTGATTGAAGGTACATAAATAGTCTTGGATAAGTGTAATTGATATCCACTATCCAAGATTAAAGGGTAAGTTCCAATGCCTTCAATCGGTGCCTTCATGCGATTTCCCATAAAAAGAAAATCATTTTTTGGGTTTGTGGTTCGGATCCTAAAGAATCCCTGCATCATATTAGCCACATGAGTAGTAGCACCAGAATCAAGCCACCAAGTATTACTAGGAACTTCAATTAAGTTTGATTCAAAAATTGGAGAAGCATAATGAAAGATACATTTCTTTTCGAACCAAGCCTTGCGTTTTAAGAAATCTTTCTGATAGTGTCCTTTTTGCTTACAAAAGTGACATCTATCAATCTTTCGTTCCTTCTCTTCTGCCTGAGAAGCATTAGCAGGCCTTTTGGTTTTCTTAAACTTGTTGGCTTTCACTTTCATTCTCTTTCCAGCTCCTTGACCCACAAGGTTGACAATGTGATTTCTTTGATTCTTTAATCTCGTTACCTCCTGAACAAGCCTACCAGCCAATTCATTAACATCCCACTTATCCTTTAAAGTGTTATAGTTAATTTGAAAAGGCCCATATTCAGGAGGAAGTGAGTTCAACATAAATTGCAATAAAAAAGAATTATTCATTGCCAATCCCAAGGACTTTAGTCTTGCTGCGATATTAGTCATCTCGATGATATGATCTTACACGCCCTTTGACCCATCATACTTCATGGTCGTGAACTTTGCCATTAATGTACCAACGAAAGACTTCTCAGTAGAACGAAAACGTTCTTCCATAAAAGCTAGAAATTCTTTAGCACTTTCTGTTTGTGAAATGGAAGATTTAATCTTGTTGGCAATTGTTATTCACAAGAACTTTAGGCATAATCTGTTACTACATTCCCATGCCTTAAAGTGCAACTTCTCAGCCTCATTACTTGAATCAGTAATAGTAGCGGGTTTATTTTCTAATAATGCTAAGTTGAGATCCATAGAGTCTAAGTGCCATTCAGAGAAGTTTGTACCATTAAATACAGTAACAGATGATGCATGTGAATGAATTGCAACAGCTGCAAAATATAATATAATGCTTACAATTAATATAGATTCAGACAACAATAAAGTAGTTCTCCTTTGGGTAGATACTACAACATAATTCAAATACCATGTAAATAAACATAATGGGTAATTATCATATTTTAATTAAACACATCTAACATCTTTGGATAATCAAATATATTCAACCAAAATATAATAATGCACCCCAATAATGTTTAACAATTATAGAATAACAATTTACCTTTGGGTAAACTCTTAAATTCTATCAATTGTCAAACGTCAATTTTTCATCATTCATGGTATTTCATCAAAAATATAATTTATACATGTAAAAGTACATTCTTGTTTAAGTCACTTTGACAACTATAAACTATAACAAGAAATACATGTATTTGTTCATAATAAAATTTCAATAACACATAACATCATAATAAAATCATACTCATCAATTAAATAATTATCATGAGCAACACAAATAAATAAATAAACGTAACTTTATATCTCCTAAATTTATTTATTTATTTATTCAAGACAGTGCAAACCATAAGGCTCATGTTTTGATAAATAGCATAAGCAAATAAATATAAATTTTCCTATGATAGTTATTGAAAATAGGTACTAAGGTCCTTGGAAGCAATATAATTCTCATATGAATGATCATGCAAGCAACATAATCAAATCATGCATAACAGTCGGATGGGACAAAATGATAAGTACAAGTTTTCCACCAACATTGAAATTTGTTGACATTAATTATCCACTAACAAACGGATGCTAAAGACATTTTTTAATAATTAACATAAGCCATATCAATAATTAACGTTAGAAACTTCAAATAGTACGCAGATTAGGGGCGCATACCTTTAGCAAAACAAAAAATTAATTTACATGCTAATTGCATGTAAAATCGAACTTGGGCAACTGTTATATATATATATATATATATACATATATATATATATATATATATATATATATATATATATTAATCATTCAACAAACTTAAATTAAGCAATTTCGATCAATCATACTCAGAAAATATTCAGTTTTTTAACACATGCTCTGATACCACTTGTTAGATTTTCTTGATAACAATACACCATAAATATAAATCCTAAGAATCTTTAAAACTAAATATTTTCATGATATAATAAATAAATAAGATAGAATACTTACTTGGATTTGCGTTAGAATTCATACTTGAAGCCATAGACGAGAAATCAGTTTCTCTCTCTTTTTCCTTAATTCTTAATCACAGCCTATAGATGGAGTTAGGGTTGTGTTTTCAGTTGGGGAGAGAAAGGATCAATTTCATTATATATTTAT
>CATIWK010175265.1:0-14577 GCA_949634005.1 Mallotus japonicus
TAGAATGTAGCATGTTTAGTATATTTTTATATTTTTGCATTAAGGCTTGTGTATTGTATATAAATAATAGAAGGAAAGATGTGAACTATTTGATGCTGTGAGCTTTTGCGGTGTGTAGTATGTGTTATTAAAAAAAAAAAAATCTTGATACATATTTATTGACTCGTGTACTATAATTGTACAATTATGAATATATTAATTATTAGTCACATGGATACAATGTATGCTTGACATCCTTAACAGGTGTCACAATTGATGCGGGGTCTACTGCCACATCAACTAAATATTTGCATAAAAAGATTAAACGTTTTTACTTTGTTGCAATTTTGTCCCAAATTTATAATTTTGACATAAATATCTTAATTTTTCTAAAAATATTACATTTTATTATTAAATATGTAATTTTTAGTAGTTAACTATAATATTTAAATTATCAATTATTTTTATAATTTATAAAAATTTAAATATATACATTATACATTTAACATAAAATACATTAATCTAATTACAAAATTATTTCAAAATAAAACAATATTTACACAATTAACAAATAATATTTAATCTAATTAATAAAATATTTACGTAATTTTATATTTTATATTTAATTTATTTATTATTTAAATATAAATTTTTAAATGTGTATTATTTATATAATACTAAAATACAACAATGTATTAATAAATTATTTTAAAAAATAAAATATTTAATAACCGTAAATGTTAGTAAAATTAAATATATGTATTAATGCAGTTATAAATTATGTAAATATTATTTTATTTCAAAATAATTTGTAATTAGATTAATGTATTTTTGGTGTTAAAGTACAATGTATATTTTTAAAATTTTATCAATTACGAATATAATTGATAACTTAAGTATTATTATTAGCTACTAAATGTTACATATTTAATAACAAAATGTAATATATTTAGAAAAATTAAGATATTTGTGCCAAAATTATAAATTTCGAACAAAATCACTACAAATTGTAAAACGTTTGGTTTTTTTATGCAAATATTTAGTTAATGTGTCAGTAGGTCCCACATCAATAGTGTCACCCATGATATCACGTCAGCACCTCTTCACTCAATTTTGACCAAAATCATTTTGGGCTATAATTACAACTAATTTGTTGAATTTGAAAATTTTTGCCAAAATTTTAAAAATGGGCTAAAATGGCAACAAGTAAAAAATGTTTGGATTTTTTAGACTAATAATTATTATTAACATTTATATCAATAAGACACACAAATATATAATTTTATTATTTAGAAGATAAAAATAAAATATGATTATTAGTATATAAATTAACTAATATCTATATCTGCAGTTAAATACACTTTTAGCAACAGTTACTATAATTTTACTAAATACATAGTACCAATCATATTAGTTATCAACAATAACTATCAACTATCAGCTATCAACAATAGATATAAACTATCAACAACAGTTTAGCCAAATAAGTTGTTTATTTGTTCATGGACTTTATTTTAATTAATTGATGATAATAATTTTTAATGAGTTTGAATATGGTGAGTTTGTTGAATTTTTGCTAGAGTGGACTTGTGTTTGCTGATGAATGATACAGTTGTTTTATCGAATTAAAAATGCTTTGTGATTTTTTTTTTGTAAATAGTTAAATAATTATAGGAATTTTCCTGCTATTTTGTGTTTTGATTAAAGGATTAATTAATTAAAAATTGGATCCTCCATTGACAATAAATTTTATGTTAATGATGTTTGAAAAAAAGGAAAAGCCTGCTCAATAAAGAAAGAAAGATGAAGGAGAACGAACATGTCTAAACTCATTTTAAATTTGCTTATCTTCCACTCCAAGTGGAGCATTGAAAATTCCATTTTGATTATAAAAAGTTGGTCGGTATTAAAATAAATACAAGCTTCATGTAAAAAATAAAACATAGATTAAAGAGATTCGACGATCTGCACAAAATTAATCATAGTAAAATTGAAATCTTAATCACATCATAAGATGTTTTTGTTTTTTTAAATTTATATATGAAATAACTAATAGACCATCATTTTAGTAGTGTGCATTCATATTAGTTAATTTATTTTATTATCGAATTATATATACTTATATAAATTTATTAAATTTCAACTAATCCAATTTAATTTGGATGTCTATGACGATAGTAATGTTTGGAATAAAAAAAATGAAAGAGAATAGAAAATAGATAGAAAAAATAAAAGAGAAAAGTTATGGAAAAAGAAAGGAAAGGAAAATATAGGAAGGAAAATGTATTTTATTTTTCTCTTTAGTTTGTCTATCCGATTTAGGAAGAAAATAGAAAAAGAAAAGAAAAAAACATACAACACATTGAATTTTATAACTTTAACCTTTTTTTTTCAATAAAAAGATACTTTCATTTTCCTTTCTTTTTGTATTATTTTTCTTCCGTCCAAATCCAAATATAGAAGGGGAAAATAAGGAAAGAAAAATAAAATTTCCTCCTTATTTTCTTTCTTTTCAAAAGGTTTTTTAATAACTCATATCTATCCGCTGATCCAACGGCTGCTATTATTATTAAATTATTTTTTGATAAAATAAAATATGAGTATGTAATGAATTTATTTATTTTGTATAACATATGTTTTTTATTTTATTTACTATTTTTATTGGAAACTCATGTAATTATAAAAAAAAAAAAGTTAACGTATTGCCATACGTGTACCACTAAAATGCCTTTATCATCAGTACGGCAAAATAAGATTTGCCCTAATCTTAGTCTTAAACCTAATCCTAATCCTAATCCATTATAAATTATTTTTAATTTGCTAATCTAACAAGTTTTGAATTAGAGAGATTATTGTCTAGCTTGAATGTATTATACCTAATGGTAAGATTTAAAATAACACATCAAAATAATGATAACTTAATTAATTAAAATAAGATATATATCTTATATTTTAAATTCTACCATTATCATTAAATGTATATACATCTAGTGTAGTAAAAAATCTCTCTTTGAACTAACAATGACTTGATAAAATATTATTACAAAAAACTGACCAACAAGAAATGTAATGATAAAAATGTCCGAAAAGCCAGATCACACTCACAAAAGAGCGTTTCTAGTTCTGTCCAAAGCCAAAAGGGCCCTACAATCGAGCACTTTTCTGCTACCTTTCCCCTTTTCAACGAAGACGATGATCTTATTCTTCTTCTTCTTCATCATGTGAATACCTAAATATTGACCAAAAATCCCCAGCGCTTGATCTCTTTTCTGTTTCTTGTTTATGCTCGAATCGAATCTACCGTCTTTGTCTTACATTTTTTTTTTACCTCGATTAGCTCTTTCCCTTGCTAATATCTTCTTCGAGTTCCTTTTCCCCTTTTTCTAAGTTACTAAAAAAGAACCGACCTTTATCTTCTGGGTCTTTCTGCTGTTTTCGAGGTAAGCTCTTTTGTGTACTTGATGATTTAGTTACATTGGTCAAAAGGTGAAGTGGGTTTTTGATATTTCTTAGGTTTTTATTAAAGAAGTAGGACTTTTACTTGTCTGTTTCGATTCGGAGGTTTAAATTGAGGAATTGTTTAGTTTTTGGTCATTTGGTTTTAAAATATACAGTTTCTGCAACTGGGTTTTTTGTTATTGTTCTTGTTGTTTGGATTTTGTTTTGAAGTGGGTTCATGGGTTCATTTATTGAGCCAAATGGGTAATTGATTTTTTTGGTTTTGGGTTTGTTTGAGCGTGAGAGAAATTGAGAGAAAGATATAGAGAAGATGAAGCGAGGGAAGGATGACGAAAAGATGATGGGGCCTATGTTTCCCAGGCTTCATGTGAATGATACAGAGAAGGGAGGGCCAAGAGCTCCTCCGAGGAACAAGATGGCTCTTTATGAGCAGCTTAGTATTCCTACTCAGAGGTTTAATAATCTTGGTCCTCTGCCTCCTACCCCAACTAAAGGTAGCAACTTGGTTCCTGCTGCATCCTCAAGCCAGGTAGCTATTCCTATTGATACATAAATTTTATTACATAACATTTATGATGGATATTTTTCTTGATACACTGGAAATGATTTTATGATGGATATTACTATATCGGTAGTTGTAGTGAGTTTCTAGGTGTGAGAATAGTTGGTTTGGAAATTACACTTACAAGTAGGTTTTACAAGCATTTGGTTTTAATTTGAGGCTACCGTTTGCAATGTTCTGTTGTTTAATGTTGCATGAAATGCTTTTGTGAATTTATTATTGTTAATGTCGTGAATCAAGTCTTTTCCCAAAATTGCTTGTTTGGCCAAAAAATATTGCTTTAGATATTATAGTTATTTTGCTTTTAGTCTCGTTCTATGGTTATTGGTGGCAATGAAGAAGAACAGAATTATATCCTATCGATGGGGTTGACTGATATGATAGTTAATTTGTGAGTTACCATATTGCCATACTGCTGGTGTTTATGATGTAGTGGGTACAAGACACTAAAAGGTGGGTAAATGTTAATGATGCTTGTGCGTCACAGTCAAGGCTTACCTAATTGTTTCTTCACCAATAGTTTTCTAGCACTGATTTGAATATGTAGTGCCCTTATGAAGATGAAATTCACACCCAATCAAAACAAATTTTAAATTTTCTTATTTTCTTCTCTTTTGTGCCTCATTTTGCGTGCGCCTTGTGCCTTGTGCTTAGGCTTCAAGACCCTTTGTGCCTAGTGTGCCTTGCACCTTTAATAACTATGTTGGACGTTAAGGAGTGTGTTTAGCAACTGATAGATTACAGTTTCAGGTTCTAGTGTTTGTACTATTTTGGTTGGAATGTTAACCTTATGTGCGTTTATGTCTTGTATTATATTACAGTTGATGTTTGCTTCTTCTTCATCTTTGGATGCATGTGCTGGTATAGGCAGCTTATTTGCTCCTTGCCTGCATATATTTTCTCATCAACGGGAATAATGTATTTATTATTTCTGATCACTATGAACAATTTATATACAGGGGAGTGGCTATGATCGAAATTTGCACTTCCCGCATCTTGTTCCTCCTTCTGCACCCTCTCATCCAGCTGAGAAGCTCCATCCTCACCTGCCTAATGGAGGTAACTTGAATGGTACATCAGCTCGAATTGACCAGAGGAAGAAGGTAGGAGATGAAGATGATTTCACAGTACCTGTATTTACGCACTCTGGGATGGGTCAATGCCTGGGTAAAACTCAAAGTGGCATTGATAGCGAAAATTCCCCTAATTTTAGCCAAAATTATTTGAGTGGTTCAACAAAAACAAAAAATGCTGGTGATACTAGCTCCAGAAGAGATTCACATTTGAGACTAGATGCATCAAATCAATGTGAGAACCTAGAGGTGCGTGTCTCAAGTAGGGAGAATTCAGTAAGATCTTTTACAAGTTTGCCAACTAAGGAGCAGATAGTTAGGCCTGGCGATGCATCTCAAAATCATCAAAATCCAGATCACCCTATTGTTAGTTTTAGTAGTTTGTGTGAAAACGATGTTCGATTGCAACAAGATGCTTCTGCTTTGTTGCAAAGAAATGACAGTGGATGTGATGGAGATGTTCCAGAATTGACAAGAGAAATAGAGAAAGAGATTCTTACCCAGCCAATAAGTGATTCTCATTCAACGGAGGATCTTAGTAGTCCCAGTGAGCCTGAAATTGACAGTGAACATCATGGAGACAAGAAGTATAGGTCAGTGCAATTTGGAAATGGAGACAGAAGTAATGATGCCTCTGAGACATCCATGGTGGATTCTATATCAGCAGTGGATATTTCTCCTGATGATGTCGTAGGAATAATTGGTCAAAAACATTTTTGGAAAGCAAGAAGGGAAATTGTCAAGTAAGTCTTAATAATATCACTGCATACACAACTTCAAATTTTATAATAGTACAACATGTGATTAGCATTCTCATTGTAGCGACTGATTTGCGCTCATTAATGAAGTACAATGCTAAGCTGTTTGGCTTCATAACTCTTCATTGTGCTTTTTCCTGTGATTTTATATTTGTTTGTATATGGAGGGGGGAAAAAAGAATAGAGGAAGCATGAAAGACTCAGCCTGCATACGGTTATAATTTTTCTGGATTCTGTCTTTTCCTTTGAGTGTGTTCCATGTTTATCATGGGATGCAGACTGAAAATTAAAATTGTTGGAAGAAAACAAGGAAATATTCCAATTTTAATCAACTATTGATTTGATACTAGTTTTCTTCCATTTTGGCTTTCTGATTCAGGATGTTGTTGTGCAACTCTCTCTCTCTCTCCCTTCTACTTTTTCTTTGGTTTTTAATTTGGTTGCATCTAATTTATTGTGAGCACTTTTGTTTTCTACTATGTTTATTGAATTAAGTTTGAGAAACCAGAAATTTTCTCGGAAAGGGAATTTGATAAAGTGATATGTAGGAATTTTCCTCACTTTACTGCTCTTGGGATTAGTTTTTCTTTACCTACTTTAGATTGTTGTAATATGCTATGGGATACTAACTTTAGGAATATGGAATGATTGTCTGTTTTGAACTGAGGAGTTGTATTCATGGCTATGGCCAATGGAGAATTCAATAGTGTGGAGTCCCAGGATCAGTTGCAATTCGGCAGTTGTGTACTCAAATGCCCTCGATAGCAAATGGTGGATCATCTTACAGCAGGGAGATGGGCAGTACTACTTGAGGTACTTTGTTCAAGGTGCCCCGAGACAGTGGATCATGTCATTATCTATTGTTCTTCTGCATCTTCGCTGTGGATGTATTTCTGTCTCGGTTTGGTGGTGCTTTCTTTTCCCTGCTACTGTTCAAGATTTTTCCCATCTGTAGCAGTCGAGGGCTTGGAGAGAGGATGCAACAAGTAGTGGAGGTAGTTCCAGGAATGCTCTGTTGGGCAAGTTATGGAGCAAGGAGGCAATGGGTAGTGGAGGATAGTTCCAGGAATGATCCATGGGGTGAGTTATGGACAAACCAGAGAGTAGTTGACAGTATGAACTGGTAGTGGGTATGGTAGCAAATATACTCTTGCCTCTTAGTCTCTTGGTGTTCTAACTGGATTTTATGGGGCTGGGATTCGCACTATCTTCACCCACTTTTATTCTGAGATTTCATCTGTGTACAGACATTTTCATTTTTTTTGTTAATTAAAGCAGTAATATTTTCAATAAAGTAGATACTGAGTTGTATATGTATATGTTGCAACTGAGGATCCTTGTCTCACTTTTAGCTTCCTAACTAATGTAATTGCATTGAAGATAGCTTTTGGCCTATAGGAGTGAACTCTGTTCATTTTTACAGTCATTAGTGGTATCAAATTTTTTTTTTTTTTTTTTTTTTTTGCACCACATGCACTTATGTTGGGTTACAAACTGTGTATTCAATGCCAGAAGCTTTTACTTGTACATTTTTATGCCAGATTTCTGCTACAGAATGGCTGTCTTTTTTAGTTTGCCTGATAGGAAAATTGCCAAAACTTTGTAATTCTAGCCTTCAAATTTTTTTTTTTCCCCGTTCTTCAACAATATGATTTTTATCCTCCACAACTTGAGCTTTGTATTTGGTATGATATTCAATTTGGTGATAAATGGGCACACTTGATGTGTCCTGTGCAATGTAGTCCTTCTATTTGCCTGCTAATTGTAATAGAAAGTGTTGTAATACTCTTATATAAACCTTGTATACAAAATGCATTTAATGGTAAAATTTTTCATTGATCTGCACAATGATTGGGTGCATGGCTTCATATCGAGTAAGCATCAATATATCAATGACATTGAGCTGATCCTCCATTTCCATATATTTATGTTCTTGATCCAATTCTTCTCACTCTTTACAGTCAACAGAGATTGTTTGCTGTGCAAGTGTTTGAGTTGCATAGATTGATAAAGGTAAGATTTCCTTGAACCCTGTTAAGCAGCTTCTTGTAGTCCTGGGATTGGTTTCAGTGAACATCCATGTGTTTGTTTGATAAAAAAAAAATATCTTGAAAATTTATCTTTATGCAGGTTCAACAACTTATCGCTGCATCTCCACATATATTACTTGAAGAAAGTACTTATTTGGGGAGGCCTTCTGTGAAGGTCTCTCATGCAAAGAAACTTCCATCAGAATATGTTGTTACACCACCAGTGCATGTTGCCAAGTGCAAAGATCCTGAGAAACCAAATCACAAGATGGAATGTTCTGCAGAGAATGCAGTTGAAAAGTTTTCTTCTGTGAAAAATGACAGTCAGCCTTCTAATTGTGGACCCTATACAGGGAATCCAACACCAGTGCCTGTGGCTGCTGATGCCAAAATGGCTTCTTGGTGTTTCCATCATTCACCTGGGCATCAATGGTTGGTTCCTGTGATGTCCCCTTCAGAAGGACTAGTATACAAGCCATATACTGCACCAGGATTCATGGGATCAGCCTGTGGAGGATGTGGACCGTTTGGTCTGACTCCTTTGACTGGTAATTTTATGAATCCGGCCTATGGGATTTCAGCTCCTCACCATCCCCATCAAGCCATGCCAGGTGTTCCTCCACTTGGTCACGGTTACTTTCCTCCATATATAATGCCAGTCATGAACCCAGGCATGTCAGGTTCAGCCGTGGAACAAATGAACTATATTCCTGGGTCAGGTTCACATGGTCAAACTGGTCAGGTATCAGGAGGAGGAGCGAACTTTAATATGCAACATCAAAGCTCATGTAATATGTCCGCGCGGAAGAGTGGATCCATTCAGCAAGCCACTAAGTTCCAGGCATCCAAAGATGCTGAGCTACAGGGAAGTACAGCAAGTAGTCCCAGTGAAAGAGTGCAAGGAGTTGGGACAGCTCAAGCTGCTGAAACAAGAGATGCACTTCCACTGTTCCCAACAGTCCCTGCTTCTCCGGAAGGAACCCTTCAGCCTCAAGAGACAAACCAGCCAAGAAGAGTGATCAGAGTTGTGCCTCACAACAGTAGAACTGCTTCTGAATCAGCAGCTCGAATTTTCCAATCAATACAAGAAGAGAGAAAACAATATGACTCGATTTAGTTTGTTCGAGTCGGACAATGCCTATTTTAACTTACATGTGATGTTTTGTCCCTACTTTGCGGCGTTTGGGTATATTATTTTGCAAGGTTTTTTCGGTTGACCTGATTACATAGGCCTTTTTCATATGTAGATACGCAACTGAAGTAATACAGCAAAGCAGTGTAACTTAAATGTGTTGGTTTGCACAACGTTACGTACACGGTGTTAAATCAAATCTGTCTTATAGAGGTATCATTGCCCTTCAATTGGGAGGGTTCATTTCTAGCTTTATAGATATGTAAAAGGGACAATTAGCTAAGAACAAATTCCAGTCAATTGAAACTACTTGTATCAAAAAACAGAAACAAGTTTCTCAACACTGTATTTAACACTCTTTCAGGGGCATGTGGGATTCTTGCCAGGACCTCCATAATAGAACTCAGGATCTTCAATATAATCTCCCTCATACTCTGTTCTGTAGCAGTAGTACTCATCTGCGTAGGTGGAGACCCACTCTGGAAACTTCAAGGTTAGAGAATTTTCACGCACTCTTATTCTCTTCACATATCCTGAATTACCAAATATGCTGTCAGGAAACCGTCCATTGCCCATGCCTGTTCTTGTATGTGGCGGATGCTCCAACTTTGAGCTGTATACTTCACCTCCCCACTCAGCAACTTGTGCATTACCATGTAGCAAAGTAAACAAGTCTGGTGGCCAGTAACCCAAGTTGATTTTCTCTCCATACTGCACCCACCAGTTGTTTGTAGCTGGATCCTGAACATGAAATATAGAACGAGGGAACAAGCTTGGAATATAAGAAGAGGGGATCTAAGTGGCACTAGGGTTAAATGTTAATATCTCAGAAACAAGAATTAGTTAAGCTTAAGCTCTATATATTTCTGACCTTAAAGATATAAAGGGTTACTTGATATGGGAGCCCAAAAGGGACGGAAATAGGATAAATTGCTGCACCAAGAGCAACTTCACTGCTGGTTTGAACAAAACCAGGACAGGTGATATCGAAACAGCCTGTTTTCTTTGATCCATCAGCCTAATTAACAAAAGAGTGATCTTTCTCAATGCAAATTCTGACAAGAACATTTCTCATAAAACTTCAACTGTGTGTATATATATATACATAAATGCTGACATGAACTTACAGTCCAATATACAAATAACCGAGTTTGCCTGTCCCCATACACGCTCGGATTTACCTAAGTTGCAAAAATATACAGAGACCAGAAACTTTAAGTATCGAGAATCAAATTCAGGCTTCATATGCATAAATCAGAATAGTTTAGAATTTTTAGGATTTTTTTTTTGTGAAGTGTCAGTGCTAACCGCCCATCCAGCTTCAACGCTTTCGAAACTATAGTAAGGACCAGAACTTAGAGTAATCTGAGAAGTACTATACTCATCATCAGATTCAACGAAAGGATTCCAGACTCTGATATCTCCTTTAATTCCTGAATAACTGTAACCTTCTGTCAGCAGAATTGCCACCTGATACACATAAGGTCACAGATTTAATTTTCTATTCTACCAAATGGAACAAATAATGCAGAGGGTTTGAACCATTTGTAATAAAAGAAAACAAGCAACATAGATACACATACGGATCGATTCGGTTGTCTGAGGTTTACTGTTTCTTTGCCAAGCTGCGTTAAAAAACTAGGCTTCTTTCTTCCATAATCTTCAACTGAATCTGCTTTAAGCAAATCCTTTTCATTGAATCTTCTGACAGGAATTGTTGCTTCAGGACAGCTTCCACTTTTCTGCCACAGTTGTGATGTCGCGGTCATTGATGAGTCTGCATTACTTTTGTTCTTTTTCATTGTATTTGTTGTAGTTGTTTCTTCTGTTGCCTCTATATTTGGATCATAACTGGGTGCCATCTGCATAGAACAAATCATCTTTGGCTCAGTAGTAATGGAGTTATCAGTAGAGCTGTCAGGTTATGAATTCGAACCCGTCCAACCAACATAGAAACAAAAAATGATATGAAACTTTTAAGACCTGGATAGTGTGATTCTTCAATGCAGGATGATCAAAGGCTGGTTGCTTGTAGATGTCGATGCAATCAATAATGTCACCATCTTCACTCTATAGAGATAAACACTAGTTATTATTAGTGACCATTAATTAAGAAGTTACATGCAGAAATAGCAGAAAGCTTTTACCTGAATACTTGTTACTGCAAACCTTTTGAGCCGGTTTATTTTCTTTCGAGCTTCCAAGATTTTGTTCCCAGAGATCAAATTAGCCTCTACAACCCCAAATCCATTAAAAATCATGCATAGTACAAATAGAGTGATAATTAACCCTTTAAATGCTAACCCATGAGAATAAAACCTTTTTACCATTTGTTGTCAATTCCAATAAGCAATCCTTACCCTGTTCAAAACTAAATCTTGAAAAGTGATTTACAATATACCCACTTCAGTTCACTTAAATGATGAAAATCGCATAAATGCTGGCATTTCTTAGACGTATTTTACACAAAAGTTGCATGATTTACCTTCTAATCATCCATTCTACGTTTACGTCTTTATCATCATAAGAAATGTACGTAACACACATGAAACAAAGACATTGAGTTTCGCAAGAAAATATGAATTTGAATACTTTTAAGCAATAAGATGCGAGAAAATGACATTGATGCAATATTTTAAATTAACCAATTTTATATATATAATCTGATCTGACCAGCTGTGAATCTGGTTTATGGATTCGGCTTTTAATAACTTGTTTTATAATGCATGTTTTCCAGGTTGAGATTTGACAAAAATCACCAACAATCAAATGACATGTCCATCTTTTGCAATGAGCAAGTAAACTGTCAATAGCTCATCACCTGTAATATGTCATTGCTATTTAATTAAGGTGCAAGCTGAGTATTTTGCCTAATATCGCATTGGATGTATATCATATAAGTTTTTTGTTTTTTTGAAAAACCCATTAGATAGCCTTCGAATTTTGGTGGTTTATTTTATTGTGCCCTTATACACATTTATTGTGTTTTAAAATATCTTTAAACATTTATTTGATACAATATCAAACCCTTAAACATTTATTTGATACAACATTGAACCCTTAAATATCAATAAATGTATAGAGGCCCAATAAAACAAACCACATAAATTTGAGGGTCACATAATGGATTTTTTTTTTTTTTTTGAAAATGTATGGCATGCAAGTTAAGTATAAAATTAAACTAGTAAAAATAAAACACATATTTTTATTATTTATATTCAATCGTTCGGTGTATTATGTGTAGATACAAATTTCCCAAACATATATATCCTTGTTGTAAATAGTATGGGTGGCAATACTGCACACTTGGCAAAAGCCATGGCTTACGTTTTACACTTGGTATGTGCCATGTCACTGAATTTCTATACATGTGTGGCAGATGCCAATGATGCCATGATACTTAATGATTTACACGTGGCACATTTCATATTAACAACCTATGGGATGTATTACTTGGCAGCAGTGTATACACATGGTATAAACCTACATTATCACAACTCATATAATGGCATTAGACCATCAACTCACTATATCAAATTAAAAGATCAAATCAATTATAAAAAATATTAATTAAAGTAATTAAATTTTAAAAAGAGACCACATTTTATAACTATTTATTTATTTATTTATTTTATCATTTTTTTTTTTTTTGCTAAAGATGTATTATTAGGACATCCATAATCAGGGGCGGAGACAATAGGGAGGCAAGGGGGAGCCCGGGCCCCCCAAACTTTCTAAAATTTATTTAATATATAGTACTAAATATTAATCTGGCCCCCCCAAAAAAATTTGTATAATTATTTTAGTATTAAATATTAATATTGGCCCCCTCTTTACTAAATTTCTGGCTCCGTCCCCTTCCATAATGAGGTACAATGAAAGGTGTAATGGCCTTCATTACACATTTCTCATTACAAGGTGCTTATAGTATGCGTATAATGCTTATGATCCATGTTATAGGCGTGACACGCACAATGGACTGCATTTATAGTCTTTTGTGCAACTTTTTTTTTAAATTTAAATAAATTTTGCAACAGATAAATTTGAGCAATGGTAAATAATAAAACAGTAACTTTGGTCTAACGGTAATTATTTATTTTCATTTACTTTTTATTTTTTAATTTTATTGGATAAAAATTTTGATTGTAAATATCGATACCATTTTATCTCCTATCACTCTCCATTTCTTCAACATCTTTCTATAATTTCACATAATCTAAGATTCTTTGATTTATATTTGCTCATTATGGATGAGAATTTTAACAATTTTAATTCTTGTTTTAATGCTCCAAATATAGAAAATTATTCCTCTTCACAAAATCAAAACCATCAAAATTTTCCATTTTATCCAAATTTTTCATATTCTAATAATTAATCCTCCAAATATGCAAAATTATCCATATTCCCCACCCAATTCCAATTATCCGCTAAATTTTTCATATCCCTTTTTCATGCATCCGGCGTCGGGTTATTTCCCATATATCCCAAATTTGCAAAACCCACTAACTCCAAGTGAGTCAAGAAAAAATGTTGATTCCGACACTGAGTAAGAAAATGCAACACGAACATATTCTATTTTGAACTTTAAAATATCGTCATATTCAACTAACAGGAGATAAAAAAATATCACCTTTACTAATGAATCAATGGAAGAAACTTATGGCAAACGTGTTCCATGGAGTATTGATGATGACAAATCGCTTGCAATTTCTTGGCTCACAATTTGCAACTACACCATAACTAGTAACTCTCAAAGTGAATAGACTTTCTAGAAACGAGTCACCGACTACTTCAATGAAAAACGAAAATATAGACTAGCAAGAAAGGATAAAGCCGAGAAGTCACATTGGCATTGGTTGAGTCGGATGGTTAATGAATTCAACAAAAAATATAACAGATTGGTTGTAGAACATCATAGTGGAGTTCCCACAATAATGTTAGAAGCAGTTGCGTCAACAGACCTATAGATATGACATGCATTTTTTGGTGTTGCAGGGTCTAACAATGACATTAGTGTGCTCAACCAATCTTCATTATTTAATGACATACTGCACGGATACGCTCTCGATGTTCAATTTACAGTAAATGGAACATGATATCGAAAAAGGTATTATCTAGCAGATGGTTTATATCCTGAGTAGGCAATATTTGTTAAAAGTTTCACATGTCCAAAAGATTCAAAGAGAATGAAGTTTAAGCAAATGCAGGAGGCTCAAAGAAAGTGTAATACCCTGTATTATTTTAAATTTATTAAGTTAAATTAAAGGATTTGCAGTGTTAATAAAGTATCATTATTTAATTATTTTATATGGTGAAAAATTTATTTCGATTAAATTATGTTAAATAATACTTTGGCATTTTAAAATTTAGTTAGTGTATTTTATATACACTTTATTTTTATTTTATTTTAAGTATTTATAAATTTTGTATATATATATATATATACATATATAGATGTGTGTATAAATTACATATACACTTTAACTATTCTAGTGAATATATATGTATAGATATGTATATATGCACTTTTAGTGTGTGTGGTGGAGAATTTTTCTAATAACTTACTATTATTATTATTATTATT
>CATIWK010175284.1:0-15119 GCA_949634005.1 Mallotus japonicus
AAAGTTTTCAAAAGTATTAATTTTTTATTTCCTAATTTTTTTTAAAAAATATCATTGTTTTCGAAAATATTAATTACTCATGCATTAAGTGCATATAAAAGTGATAAGTACAATTTTAATCCCTGTGGTTTTGCCTTTTGACAAATCAATCATGTGTTATTTTTGTAGTTTTTAGGTACTACGTGTTTCACATTGTTTGACGCTTTAGTACCCTTCTAACAAATATTGTTTAAAATATATGCTTTAATGTAAAAATAATATGCTTTTTCAATGCTAAAATCATATAATGAGTAATATATTATTCAACTAAATATAATAAACTCACAAAAAATTAAATTTAGATGTATTTTTAATTTAATTATGAATAAAAAGAAATAATTTTTAAAATAAATTTACAATATTTTTAAAAATAACCAATTGGTTGGATTGATCATAAATCATATATAGAATAAAATAATCACTGAAAATTAATATTATATTAATATTTTATCATAAAATAATGATGATATTAGTTAAAAGGGTACTAAAGTGTAAAAAATGTAAAACATATGGTACTTAAAAACCAAAAAAAAATTACAGCACTGATTTTATCAAAAGACAAAACCACAGAGATCAAAATTGTACTTATCCTTACAAATAATACTAGTAGTAAATAAATAATAGTATTTTTTACATTAATTCAATCATATTCCAAACCAATATCATGAGAATTAGTACATTATCCTAAACTTTATGGAAATTTTACAAATAATTATGATTGAAGGTATTGAAACAATCTCATTAAACGGTAATCGAAGTTTAAATTTAGATAAAATAAAAAAATTGTAAGGTACTTTTGCAAAAAAATAAAAAAATAAAAGGAAACTCACATAGACTTCTTATGAGTAAATTAAATAGCCAAAACCACAAGTCTAGCAGCTAGCTCCCACATTTTCTATGATACCAATTGCTAATATTCAAAGACAAAGTGTGTCAAAAAAAAAAATATTCAAAGACAAAGAAAGATTTCTAAATCAAACATCACAATCAACCAAATTTCATAGTAGTTGTTTTATCTTGTAATACACGTAAAATTATATCTAGAACAAAAGAAAAACAAACAAATTCTTAACCAATTGTATTAGTCAATGATAAATAATTCAATACAATTTACCATTATTTTATTTTAACTATTTTTTATAAAATTATTTTTATACGTTAAAGTAAAATAAACAAATTTATCTATTTCAAATATACTATATTAAATGACCAAATTTATAAAAATACCCTTATATTATTATTAATCATATATAAAATATTTAAAATAGGTAAAAATTTTAAAAAATTCAAAATCAAAAGCATCTCGTACTTTAACAATTATATTTTTACCAGTAATATTTGATTCAGTGGTCAAAACCGAAAATTCAAGTACAGATTCCCACCTCTAATTTGTAATAATAAAAAAATACTTGTATATATATATATATATATTTTTTTTTTTTTTAAATGCAACAATTATACTTTTGGATATCCATATTAACCTTCTCCGCGTGACTAATTTACTAATGCATGGAAAACTAATATTAAAATAAAATAATAATTTTTGGTATGGTTGTTGCATATTCCGAATTCTACCCTCAGAACTTCCCAAAATTTCAACCTCATCAAAGAAAATTACCCGTAATTACTTAAAAAAGAAAGGGCATTAGAGTCAAAATAAATAACAGACATTAAATTTAATTAATATACACCTGTCCAGCCTCATAATTAATATTACCAATTAATTAAATAAATATTTATTTATTTAATATTTGCCACTTCTTCCACGTTCAACACCTCCATTTCTCTCAACGGTCCAAACAATGGAAGAAGAAATGGTCGTCGCTAATGGTCGCCATCGTTTACTTGTCAACTCCTCTGTTCTCCATGTCTGTATTTCTTCACTCTCAAAAACCCTAAAACCTTCAACTAATTAAATAAACAAAAAAAAAAGGAAGTGAACAGCAACGCCATTGATCATCGTCAACCGTTTCTTGTTCCCTGTAATAGCTTTGAGCGAAAGTGAGATTGCTGTGGCGGTGATGGTGACGATCATGATGATGGTTTGGGCGCTTGATTTTTTAGTGCCGTCGTGGTGGGAGGTAAAGGTGACGGTCGCTGCTGCGGTTTTTGTTATAACTTCGTTTTGGTTCTTTTCTTTCTCCACCGGTGTTGGCAGTGGAGGTGTAGGAGGAGATGGAGATATCGACGGTGTTCGATCGCAGATCATTCACAGTTCCGGTAATTCTGGAGATGGAATTGATGATAAAATAAAGGTCAATTTTGTCTTTTCTGTATTGTTCCTTTGCTATTTATCAAAAATGTTCTTTTTTCCTTCCTTTTTGTCAATAGATTGATCAGTTTGATGTTTATGTTTTGGATTTTTGTTTAATTTTCTAATTTTTTTTTTGTTGTGAAATTATTTTTTGACTGCGTAATGTGGCCGATAAGTATGGAAAAAATGCATCTGCTTGGAACTTTATGTAATTTTGTTAAATTTGAGTGTTGATTGAATTGAAGCTAGAAAAGGAAGAACATTTCTCTGATGCAATTTTAATTTATTGAAGTCCTGGTTTGATTACTTCATTTTTAAATAATTTACTTCATTTCCTTTTTTTTTTTTCTGTTAATCTGCACGTGGCGGAATGTGGATTATGAGTCTGAAAATGCATTTGATTGGACTGTTAAATTTGGGTGTTGATTGAAGCTAAAAAAGGAAGAACATCTTACTGATGCAGGTTTAATGGTTTGGTTACTTCACTTTTAGTCGTGTGATTTGGTTGTAATAGCTTTTTTAAGGAGCTTGAGAGATTAAAAGATGCTGTATGATACAGTAGTCATATTCTTGTGGAAAGATGATAGGTTCATCCAGCCAATGCAAAGTATTTATAATCTTGATTTGTGTCTTTCTGTAATTTTATGCATGATGTCATGTTATTATATATCTTCTTGTTGTTATGTCATCATGTTACCGTTGGAGCTGTTTAGCGTTATGCTCCCTTCAAGTTTGAAGATCAAATTTTAGTAGTGTTTCAGTGCGCAGTCTTACTTGCTATTGTTTACATGGAGTAATTTTCCACTTCTTTGACATGCAGTTCTGCACTTATTTTGTAGATGGGCCAGTGGAAAGGAGATACCCAGGCCAATTCTGCATATATAATTAAGGTATTCTTGGGATCTTGTCAACATGTTGCATTCTGGCATGGATTTTATCATATTTGAAGATTTGTAAGTTTAGAGTTTGTTGTTAAATATTGTATGTTGTCTGTTGATTTTATATAATGGATTTCTTTCCTATTCTTTTGTATGTCAGTTGGAATTGTTGGCAGCTAAGAATCTGATTGGTGCGAATTTAAATGGAACTTCAGATCCTTATGCTATCATTACTTGTGGTTCAGAAAAGCGATTCAGGTTACTTGATTTGTTTCCCATTTTTGTAATTACATGAATGGTAAAGATTAGATTTAAGATAAGTTATTCTTATGTAATTCTTGATATTGACAAGTCAGACATTTCTTTTATTTTTCTATTTTTGTTCTTTTAACTTCTCAACTTCATATTAGGATTGTCCTACCTAGGAAACCTTAGAGCTTTATTATAATTCAGGTTTCTTCTTTAGGAATTGTTCTTCACTCTTTCAACGAATTTTATTATGAGGGAAGCACAGTTCTTACTGTTTTTTAAATTATTCAGGGTTATACTTTTGATAAAATTTAATGAAGTGACTTTGTTAGGGAATCTCATTATTCTAGGAATGCTTTGCTTTATATTTTCTAATTACAAGAAGTTTCCTGCATAATATGACCAGTTTCAATGAGTTCAAATAATCCTCATAACACTTGTAATTTTATTGTTTTCTTGGTCTATTGATTAGAAATGAGATTATCTTCAATGGTTTCCCATGAAGAGTATTTTCTCCTTTTATCCAGCACTCCTTTTTTTCAAAAAAAAAATATCAAAGCTCAGCCATTTAAGTTTCTATCCCTAGATTGATTCTTCTTTAAATACATAAAGTATTCAAGTTTCATCTGCTACTAGAGCACTAATTTTTCAGATTTTTCTGCATCTTCTGCGTCAGTTCACCTTCAGACTTCAGAAATGTACTTGTGGATGAGGTGGTCTATCTAAAATTGAAAATATAAATGGGATAGTAGGGAAGTTAATAGATTTAGTTAGATAAGATTAAGAAGTTCTAGATACTTAAGCATGTGATAAGCAGTGAGATGTGAGATATATTATATGAACTTAAATTAGCTGGTTGGCAATGTTTTGCTTATAGTTTCACTTATTTGGAAAATGGGTATCTGTTTCTTCCAGTTATGGAATTAATAAAATTAGATTTATACTTAAAGTTGTTTAAAGTTCTTAATGACCATAGAGTGCTTTTGATGCTTTTGCATGGTTTTAAGGAATCCCACAACTTTATACTGCCTGAATTTGTTATTCTGTTACTGCTACAGCTCAATGGTCCCTGGTTCAAGAAATCCCATGTGGGGAGAGGAGTTCAATTTTTCAGTTGATGAGCTTCCTGTTCAGGTAATTACTATTTACTATGAATTAATAGCTATTGACTGGCCATCTAGAGAATTACTGTCTTATGATATCAAAAATGGTTCTTTGTTGGGTCCTTTCTACAGTGATAATATTCAGCAGCCATTTAATTTGCTAGTAGTGTAATCACATATGTAACAGGGTACTCTTTTTCTTTTATTCAGTTCTCTAACACTTATTTTGAATTAGTGATCCTATATGCTGCATGGAATTCTTGGTTGCTCTACATAAACCTGAGTTATTTAATGTACATGTACAAGTTCTTTCGATGAATGACTCATGGCATGGAGCACATGAAGAGAGTAACCAAGAATCTTACAAGATATAAGAAGAATACCTTTTAGTCATAATTATGAAATATAAATAAAATGGATGTCAGGTATTTAATGACCCAAGCAACCGCCAAAGGGTACTTAATCCAAATAATAAAGTTCTGAAACGAGTGCTAATGCACCATCAATATATTCCAAGCTAGAATAGGCAGTTAGATCCTTTCATGAAGATTTTCATTGTTAAATTTTTATGTATATTTTTCGTCCTTGCTAAATTAACATCTATGTTTTATATTTTACTATTGCTCATGGAGATTCAAGTAACAATATATGATTGGGATATAATTTGGAAAAGTGCTGTTCTGGGCTCTGTAACCATTCCAGTTGAAAGTGAAGGTCAAACTGGTGCAGTGTGGTATACTCTAGATAGCCCATCTGGGCAGGTATTTTCTTCCTAAATTACATTTCCCATTTCCCATTTTAATTGCTAGCTTTTCTCACTGTCTTTTTTGACATTTTTTTTGTTTCACATTGAATGGGAGCTTATTATTATTATTGAACATGTGGAGTGGAAGCTAATATATTATACTTTTTGTCAGGTTTGTCTTCATATAAAAACAATAAAGCTTCCTGTAAATTCTTCCAGGTAGACTTTTGGTCTGTTACTTCGTATAACCTTGTTTTCTTTGCCATTTTACTATTTGATACAGCAAACTGTAACACTGGAAGAGTACTATCCACCAAACATTGCAATTGTTGGCACTTAGTATTGCAATTTTCTATTTATACAAAAAAGTATATATGTGAAGAATCTTAACTACTTTTAGTTTAACTACCCATGTTTTTGCGTGTGTTAGTAGTTTTGATTAAGCACGCACTAAGTAGTTATATTATTTATTTATATTATTTCTTTCCAAATCATCTTGACATTGAATAAACCAAAATGAATATTGGCGGAGCTGTTTTCATTTGTACTGAATTAGTTCAGAATTTTGTTCTTGATAGGACTATGAATGGATATGCTGGAGCTAAGGCTCGAAGAAGGATTTCTTTAGATGAACAGGGGCCTACAGTGGTTCATCAGAAACCCGGGCCTCTGCAAACAATATTTAACCTCCCTGCTGATGAGGCAAGATGCATATTCTCTTGCAGGATTTTTATTTTTATTTTTAAATAGCGGAACAAATACTTTTAGTTATTCCCTAAAAAAGTATCAAAATTTACAAACAAGTCGTTTTACTTTTATTTTTAGCATATTCAGTTTCTGGCCTGATGAACCTTTTTATTTCAGATTGTTGAGCACAGTTATTCATGTGCACTTGAGAGGTCATTCTTGTATCATGGCCGCATGTATGTCTCTGCATGGCACATATGCTTTCATTCTAACGTGTTCTCTAAGCAAATGAAGGTAACCCTGTCTTCTTCATTCACCACATATTATTTTAGCTCATTCTTCTGTTTTTTTTTTTTTTCTTTCTTAGTTACTTCATATACAAGTTAGAAGCATTAAGCTGCAAGCCCTTCACTAGCAGATTATTATTCACAAAGTTCTATGATGTCCATTTTTTTTTATATTTTATTTATTTCAAGCATTAGGCTTTAAGGACATGACTGCAAAATCATGAAAGGAAATTTTTATCATGATGTGCTGTGATTTTTGGGAAAAAGATTGTAGTTGCATTGCCTTGCTGTTGGTCCAATTTATTTCACCAGAGCTACATGCTCCTTACTTTCAACATTGTTGACCTCCCTGAAGCCTAACCATGTTCATTTGGTTAAGCAGATGTTTTAGTGTCAATAAAAATTATTGTGCTATGCTTGACTTGCCTTATTTTATTGATGATATACTATACACATTTCATTTCTACAATTAGTCACCAAGTAAATTGAGGTGGGGTTTCTTCTTCCTTTTCCTTTCACGCTCCCAGCATCATGTTATTCAGCCATTGTACACAAAGGTAGCAAAATTGTTAGCATCAATAGGAATTCCAGAAATATTGCATGAACTCGACTTTTTAACCTGTCAAATATTGACTTCAATTTACTCTCATAGACATGCATGTTGCTGCAAATAATTTATTAAGATGGGCTGTTTCATGCAAAATGGCATATTATGGTAAATTAATCTGAACATGTCTATGGCAGTTAATGAACTTTTACAACTGAAAAGTAGGCTGCTTATCTTAGGTTGAGATTTTTTTTTTATTTTGGCATGCAAATTATGCTGCCAACTTGTTGAATTCAGATGAGGTCAAACTGCTGGTTTTAGAAAGCCATTTACATGTCCTTAACTCTTCAACAAGGAAACTAGATTTGGTACATTGAACCGATCTTTTGTTCATTAGGGTAGAATTAATATCTGCTGCAAAAAGTTTTTGGTCTCTAAGACAAAGAATGCCTCTCTTTCTGACATTTTTTCATTCATATTTCACAGGTGATTATACCTTTAGGAGACATAGATGAGGTATGTCCTTTCATCAGGTTTATTTTCATGAAATATCTTTGGCTGGTAGCTGTTGGAGAATTGAGACTGCTTTTCAGGGGCATTTGCAATATCTAATATCATGTAGGAGCAGACACGTTGTTGACACATATGGATGCACCAAAATGTTGTATGCAAATGGAAATAATGCCCAAGGGAATTTTCCATGAGACCAATAATATCTATAGTTCAGCCTGGTTGGCATTCTCTAGTTATTTAATGCTGTTATAGTCTATATCGTGTTTATAATTAAACATGGTGATCTAAATGAAAGAGGTGACATCTTGAACTGTTATACACGAAAGTATTTGCAGTAATTACATTTAGTTATAATAATAATAATAATACTGGATTATTGACATGTTAAGTTACATTAAGTTGTGCCTACACAATATGATCAATTTAGCCAAAATACGTCATGATGACTTGAGCGAGAGGGACAATAATGGAGGTTTAACTTGACACTTCAGAGGATAGTGATTGAAATTAAGCAAAAATACTTCAAAATAACTATGAAATCAATACTATGATCTGGATGAGAAACAAAATGCTGACATGAGGGAAGTATAAACTAAACAAAACTCTTTTAGAATGATCAAACAATTCGTGCCTTTTTATAATGTAACTCTTTTGTAAAACAATAGAATTTTAATAGATGAATAGATCTAATTTTATATTATATGTTCTATGTTCTTGTTTTAACATGTGTCATAGATTTTAAAGTATGTAAATGTCATGTGTCTATGTCCAGAATGCCCAAGTTGTCATGTCCACATATGGCCATCATTGCCTTCTTGTTAAAAACACACAAGGTGATAATTTGAGCAATCTCTTTTTTTTTTATATATTTTTCGTCTTGCTTTCTGCAGATTCGTAGAAGTCAACATGCATTCATTAATCCTGCCATAACAATCATTCTTCGGTTGGGAGCTGGTGGGCATGGTGTGCCTCCGTTAGGAAGTCCTGATGGTTAGTGGATAATTCTTAATTTTTAAAGAAACTTCTATCCATGTGTCCTTTTTACTCTTGTACAATGGGTTTACATTATATATCCTCTTATCCTTCTTACCCTTGAACGATGGGATTACATTATACCTTTTCAACATATTTCTTGTTGTTTTCAACACCCTAGAGGCTTTAAAATTGTTTAAATTCTATTACTGTATGCTTCCTAGCTTAGCCTAGCGTTACTGTTGTAATACTAAAAAAAAAAAAAAAAACTAGTGTTACTGAATTAACATAAACTATTCTTCTTATTTGTCTCTTTTTTTTTTTTTTTTTTTAATTCTAGTAGGGTGATCTCAGACAATAAAAGAACATCAAGTTTCAGTTGGGGCTTTTTTTGTTTAGTAGTAGATGATTATGACAAATTCTTTTTTATAATCCAATTTGTTAGAAAATGAATTGTATCTTGTAATTTTATTGGAATATGGATAATCAACTGGAAATTATTTTACTGGAATGTTCCATATGTTGGAAATAAAAAGCCATGAGAATGACTGGATTTAGGGTTCTGTATTTTTTGTTGTACTTGGTTAGACAATAAAAGAACATCAAGAAAACTAACAACACATTCATGATTGGTAGTGGCCATTGGCCAATACCAATTGAAAATGATTTGTAGGGATTAGTATACGCATCATGGGTTTCTTCCCTTTTGTGAGTTTGTAGAAGTTTGGAAATGATGTCGTGCTTATTGTAGGTGCTTAATCTGTTTTGCATTCTTTGTTGCTTAACTTCACTTTTATTAGGTGCTTGGGCAGATGTTAGGACAGAAGCCTAGTATTGATATTATCTGCCCATCTTGAGCTTCATTTCTGATAAAAATATTTCTTCTTTTTGCAAACATAATGAAACATAGATTACCACTTTAGGTTTTTCTCAGCAGAAAACTGCTGCTGCTTGCTTTTGAAAGATTGCATTATCCAGTTACAAATCACAATTTCTAGTAGCTTTATATAAATGAAGGATTTTGTCACTCTTCTCATTGTCTTTTATATTAGAAGTGTTCTTAGAACTATTCTATTTGAGTTCATATTTGAGCAATACTATTGTGTCTGCCCTCCCACTATGTAATTGTCATTCTGCTTCTTGATACAGTTTCTTGCTTAACATTCCATAGATATTCTTGATTTTTTTCTTCATTTTTCTCTTTCCATAACTACATCTTTTTCAAGAACTGAAATACTATTGGAAGCACCCACATTCTAGAATGAATTCCATTCTTATGATGAATTCAGTTGTAAAGGTGTTTTTATGTTGCTGTCATCCTTTGTTGCCAATTTCAGGTAGGGTCAGGTATAAATTTGCATCCTTTTGGAACAGGAATCATGCATTGAGAGCACTACAGCGTGCAGCAAAGAACTACCATGATATGTTAGAAGCTGAAAAGAAGGTATGTCGTGGAACTTTGTTAATGATCTCTTCTATTTGGAAAAAAAAAAAAGTTTCATTAGTTTTTTTTTCCTTTGAAGGCTGTTTCTGTGGACATATACCTTTTCTTTGTTGTCCCTTTGGATTTAGGCCTGAGATATTTTATCTAGCATAGAAAAAACCTTGTTGACACAGTTGCTTGAATTTAGTACTATTACATTTGCCTGCATTTAGTGTAGTTACATTCTTTCCGTTTGCACCAGAGATAAATTACCCATTTTTTCTTCATTTTTTTTTTTTTTGCAAATAATTATGTTCACTGTCAATTGCTATATAAAAATACAGTTTTAGCATGTCTTAAAGAAAAACTATTGTATGGTCGTGGCTTATTTCAATTGTAATGGACTTCTTTTGATGTTGTTGATGGAATAACTATGTGGAAAACTGTTGTTGAAAGCTGTAGCATGGTGTCATAGTATTTTATTATTTCAGTGCTAATACGAAGACCTTGTTCTTTCTATGAAAATTAAGGCAACGTTTTTTAAATGTCCAAAAACTTCCAAATTCTTTCTTCCAAAATCCAGGACACTAACAGAAATCAAATCTTCTAAAACAAAGAAATACTAGTCTGAAGTCAGATTTCCAAATCCAAGCAATTGTTTGAAGTAACATCCATTATGAAGTGGCCAACAGTTATTGGTTTTTCAAGGGCTCAACAAACAGTGTCAATGCCTAGCCTTAACAAGGCTTTACATCTTATTTCTTTCACACCCATAACAATTGGTAGTACTGATAATGCTGTTACTAGTATTATAATGGCCATTAATTTTTTGCTGCTGCTCCAGCAATGCACTACAGCCGCCCGCACCACCCCCCCCCCCCCCCCCCCCCCCCCCCCAACTCTCTCTCTCTCTCCTGGAGCAGTATCCCCAACGTCTCTGGTGACCATTTTCACACTTCCTTCCACCCAGCTCTTCCAAACCTCCTGCTGCATGAAAGTTTTGCTTGATTTCACCAGTAATGAGGCAAAACAAAACCCAATGACCATATATTTAGAGCCATTTTTCCTCTTCTTTTGCATTTCTTTTTCTTTTTTAAAGAAAATGAGCATGTGGCTTAAACTATGCTCATGAAAAATCTGCAAAAATCAAATTTTAGGCATATACACCCAATGTATACATAGCACCTCCTCTGGTGTCATATTGATAAATTTTACTTCTATTTACAAGGACCAAAAATAAAGAGTTTGATTCCAATCTATTGTGGGATCCTTTTGTGCATTTATCTTTTGCTTCTCCTTGAGATTTTGTGTTCTGGGAATGTCTATTGTACCATCACTAGGGATAGTTGATCCATTAGATAGCTGTATTTCAAGGCTTGGCATGTGTAAGGGATCTTCCATTGCTAAGTTGGGCAGTAATTTTCTTTATGTATACCTTTCTCTTCTAATTGGAAATATGCCGAGTATGTTCTACAATGAATCTTACAGTGGTTGGCTGTTACAGGGGAAAGATAATTTAGGTGATAATACTTGTAGTGGAATGGTATTGTTTTGCTTCCCTGTTGTTTGTTGATCCTGAATAATGCCATAGCTTCATGTGCTCTGACCTGAATTATACTCTAATTTTGCCTGCAACCTCACTGAACTTTCTAATTATTATGCAGGAGATAGCAGAATCAGCATTGCGTGCTCATAGTAGCTCCGTTAGAGGTGGTATCAAGATCCCTGAAGATATTGTGCCCAAAGTTGAAAAGCATCAACCTTTTATCAAAGAAGAGGTTCTTGTTGGTATACACAATGTATGAAACATCGCATCTACCTTCTTCTAGGATTGTGTGATTACAGTATTGCCATTGTATAATTGATTGTATTTTATTGCAGGATGTATTTCCCTGTGCAGCTGAGCAGTTCTTTAATTTATTGTTAAATGACGACTCTAAGTTTACAAATGAGTATCGTGGCATTAGAAAGGATACAAATCTCAATGTAAGTTGAAGATCATTCAAAAAGATTTCTAATCTTAACTTTCATGCATGGTCAATTAAGTGGCCTTCTAATGGTCACTAGACTTGAATTGTTAGTGGTTAGTGTCTACCAGAACTACATAAATACAGTCAAAGCATAGAAAATTTAAAACGTTTAGACACAGTCAAAGCATAGAGAATTTAAAACATTTAGACCAACTGAATTGATTATGAATTTACTGCAAAAGGCCATTTTGTAATTAAGAATTGGATGTTACTGGTTAGAATTTATGAAACCTGTGTTGTTGATAGCATTTCCTCTAATTTTCCTTATGCAATGGCATTTAAGTCTGATTTTTCTAATGCCATGCATGGTAAGTTGACATATGTTTTTGTTTGTTTTAGTGAGCAAGCTTCTCTGTGTTAGTGTCTTTATTCATAATTCAAGTAATTATATAAATATCATCTATTAATTCTCCAAATTCAGTGGTGTACTTACCATTTAATTTAATTTCCAGATGGGACAGTGGCATGCTGCGGATGAATATGATGGTCAAGTGAGAGAGATAACATTTAGATCTCTATGTAATAGTCCCATGTGTCCACCATACACTGCAATGACCGAATATCAGCATGTTGTTTTATCAGCAGATAAGAAATTACTTGTGCGACCTCTTGACTGATGCTCTGACCTAAACTTATTCTTTGTGCTAATAAGAAACTGTATCACCATTTTTTATGCACTTTCTGCCATTTCTTGCATAAACATGCTTGCAATGAAACTATCTATTTCTGATGTTTCTATCTCTGTTCTTGTAATTTGCATATATTCATTATTTTTAAGTTTCTGCCCTCTTTGTAGGTGTTTGAGACGGTACAACAGGCTCACGATGTTCCATTTGGCTCTTATTTTGAGGTATATGCTGTTTATGTCTTACTTTGGAGCATAACTCGACTTGTATTAGAAAAAAATATGCCCTTTTAAAGGACTGAGCTTACGATGCTAAGCATAATTTTTCTTTTGTTCCTCGTGCATTATTACAGCACTATGTGTTTTGCTTGTTGCATTAGATTAGATATTAGATCCATACATTTTCTCTAGTTCAACTGTTGCTCTATAGTATGTTACCATTGGCAGCTGTATGTTGTGTAACATTTTATGGCAAATACTTGTTGTTATCCTGTATCTTAACAGAGATCTAAAGTCGATGAAATTTTATTAGTTTTACATAGAAGAAAGTAATTAGTTGATTTGTTTCTATGGTTCTTGACACTATTAATCAAGTGGTATTTCTCCTGCTGCATCAGGTTCATTGTCGCTGGAGAGTGGAAACAAATGGTGAAAATTCCTCAATTGTAGACATAAAAGTGGGTAGGTTAATCACCCTTCATCACCATGACTTGCCATTCAAGAGCTGGTTTTCCATTCCTTCTATTTTGTAGCTAGTCAAACTTGCACAAGGATTTTTTTTTTTCCCTCAATTTTATTTCTTATCTCCTCTGCTTTCCTTCATATGGATGTTTTTTTCCCATGTGAATCATGTTTTATTTACTGATTGTTATAGAGCTGCCATTTTTTTAATATTGCTCAGTTTGTCGATACCAATTGAGAATGTAGTTTAATGTCATGAAACTGTAACTTTAGAATGCGTTTGGTGTCATTTTTCATCAAAAACACATTGTTATAAATTAATGGAAATTTAATCTGATAATCACTGCAGGTGCACATTTCAAGAAATGGTGTGTGATGCAATCCAAAATTAAGGCAGGAGCAATTAACGAGGTCGGTTTTTCTGTTGGGTAGTTTTTTCCATTGTTCATAAATAGCAATGCATAGGATGTTGAATGAAAACCCTTTTGTTAGCTTTCCATGCTCAAAATTGTCGTCTTGATGTTTATGATGACCTTGCGTATTGTGCAGTACAAGAAAGAGGTGGAGTTGATGCTAACAACGGCTCGCGCATACATTGGGGCACAACGTAATGCTGGCAAAGAAGATGACAAGCCGTCTCCTGTTGTAACACAAGATAGCAGTTCATAACGCTAGCGATTCAAATTAATTTTTTTTTTCTTTTTACATAGTAAATGTTCCCATGTTTTTTTTTTTTTTTTTAATTTACTTAGAGCCACATTTCCCTCATAGTGGCAATAGGTGTAAATTTTGTAACTTCACCCTGGCTCCATTTGTAGGGATCCAGTGGTGCCTGTTCTTTGTATTTTTATGGTGTAATATAGGGTCCAGAAACATTAAATAATTGCCTTAATCGAAGGCAGTAGTGTCTCCATTATCAATGCATAGATTATATTTTATGTGAACAAAATAGTCGTTCCCTATTGTGCAAAAAAATTAGTCCCCTATTTGAATGCAAATTAAATATATAGGAAAAATTCTGCTCTTATGAGCTTTAATTTTTTTTTTTTTTACTCTAGTTAATTCAAATCCAGTGAAAACTTCATTTCATTTACTAATAAATTTTATTTGCAAAAAGAAAAATTATATTTGATTCTCTATATATGATAGTAAAAAAAAATTGTTGTGCTATATGTAACATTAAATTTCATTTTTCAAATGAAATAAGTACTGTATTTGGACTTAAAGATATTTTGATTATAATAAAAGAATAGTCTTATTATCATGAGTTTTAAGGTAAGTTATATTTTTCTTCCTGTATTTTGTCACATTACACTACTTCATCCTGACATTTAAAAAAATATTTATTCATCCTTGTGTTTTGTTCTTTTAACACTCATCAGTCCCTCTGTCAGAGATGAAATTGTACAAGAATGACAAAATATAAGGATGAATAAATATTTTTTCAATGTAAGGGATGAAGTAGTGTAATATGACAAATCATAGGGGGAAAAATGTAATTTACCCGAAAATTAATTTGAATTAGTTATATAATTAATTTCATAAATTTAATGAGTTTCATGATTCAATCGCAGTAGCTGCTAAACAGCCAAAAGGGGAGAAATCCGAGTTTCCCAAGTCAGATCCTTTCAGAGCAGAGAATTCTTCTGCTTACATTTATTGAATTCCTTTCATCACTCTATCAAAATTTATTTATTTATTATTATTATATATATATATATATTTTTGGGTGCCAGATCAGTGTATCAAATTGAACTTGAGAAACGAAGCAGCTAAGAAGAGCAAAGCAAGGACAAGGAAAGCTGTAAGAGAATGTGAACACATGTTCTACTTGTGGTAAATATTTACAAAAAGGAGAGCAGGACAATGCATGATGCAATCAGAGTTCACCACTTGCACCCGAAAAACAATGCGCATCTGCTGTTTATGATCACATAGCAAGCAGGAATTCTTAATAATAGAAAATAAGTTGTAACACAGCATTATCCACTTAACACCCGTAATACAATGACTTAACAAGCTACAAGACCTTTTCTAAAAAAAAGGCTACAAGACCACAGAAATACTTCCACATGCTTCAACTTAG
>CATIWK010175320.1:0-11876 GCA_949634005.1 Mallotus japonicus
AAAAAAATAAAATCCTTATTCTTTAAGAATATAAAAGGAGAAATTTTTGTTTATTTATTGTTGTTACAACAGTTGAAGATATTTATTATTTGGTTTAATAACAATTGAAAATGTTTAGTTCATAATTATTCATTTGAAAAAAAAAATGTCTTAAGAGAAAAAAATATTAAAAAAAAGAAAATATTGAAAATAAAATGAAGACAATACCTTAAAAAAAACACGTTGAACAAAAAAAAGTTGAGAAAAAAAGATGAAGACATTAGAAAAAAATATTGAGACAAAAAAAAGATGAATATAGTACTATAAAAATAGAAAAAAATTGTTTAGCAAAAAATATGTTGAGAAAAAAAGTTAGGAAAAAAATGAAGACAGTAGAAAAAAAGTTGAGCAAAAAAATATTGAGAAAAAAATAGATGAAGACCGTAAAAAAATATTGAGAAAAAATAAATGAAAACAGTATAAAACAAAAAAAAATTGTTGAAAAAAAGAAAACAAATAAAATGTTGAAAAAAGTATAAAGTAAAACAAGTTGAAAAAAATCAATAAAAAGGAAAAAAAATGCTGAAAAAAAAAAGAAAATCCTAATAGTAAGGGGAGTGGGTTATATTTGAAAGAAAAAAATTAAAAAAAAATTTTTGAAAATTTTTTAAGTCAACAACATTTTTGAAATTTTTTTTTTGATTTTTGGTCTATTTATGTAAAGATCCCTAGAAAAAAATTAGAGACCAGAACTCAGAGTCAGAAATCCATGTGAAAGTTAGTTTGAATAGTATTTTTAGTGTACTAGTGTTTAGACATGACTTGCATAGTGCATTTTTGGCTATCAATCAGTTTTTTTTTTTTTTTTTTCAGCATTGTCAATCTTTAGGATCTCACGAGAATTACGATTGTTAGTTGTTAGTATTAATAAGAAAAAGTAAATTATCTATCTGCTTATAGATGTAGAACACCACAAATGTGAGTGGTGTCGTGGTTAGAATCTGAAACCTCAAAGTCTCCATCCCAATTTAAACCAAAATTATTAATTAAATAATAAATTAATTAATCATATCTGAAACATGTCCCAAATGATGTCTTTACCTAATGGTAAGACTTTAATTCTAAAATTAAGAGATTTTAATTTGAGTTTCACGGTTATATAATTAGATTATTATCTACTTATTATTTATTAGTTTGATGTTGTAATTTTACGTTGTTAATTTAATATTTAATATTATTTTATTTTGCCTGCAAGATCTTGGTCTAATGGCTAAACCTCCTATAGACAATGTGAGCAATTAAATCGAGTTCCCAACTCGCCGTTGTAAAATGTAAGATCTTGTCATTCCCTTTTATATGTAGGCACATACACCAACACCTAAATTTCACATAATTTTGCATTATTATTGCAGATGAACATCAAAAGGAGGGTTCCTCTCCAAGCAAAAGTTCTCTGAATATAGCCTCACACAAGCCCTTCTCATGAATCATCAAATGACCACCATCAGGAACTTCATGATACTTGATCCATGGCAACATCTTAGCAACATATCTCTGCAATTCAAATGGCACAAGCTTGTCTTCATGACCTTCCCATAGGTAAACACGAGCTTCATTGTTAGGAAATGGATTCTTTAGCTCCATTGGATCAAATTCCCATTTCCCAAAGTGCACAATCATGTCTCTATGTAGTGATTCATGGACCCCTTGCTGCCTTATTTTATGCTGTCATTGAAAAACATAACCTTGTCATTGGGCTAGTAAGCTATTGATTAAACCAACATTTCCTGGTGCAAGAGGTTAGGAGTTTGAATTCTATAATGTGATTGCGAATTAATCAAATATTTTGATATTTTTTAAAAAACTAACTTTATTTTATAAGGGATGCTCATAGCGGGCCGCTTGCATGAGACAAATTTTTTTATTAATTTTTTTTACGAAACTGCTCCCCATACAATCAGAGATGCAGTTTCTTTTTGCTGGTTTTTTAATAAACGGACCGCTATATTTATAATTACTGATTTATAATAAGAGTAAAAAAAAAAAAAAAAGCTAACCTCATCAGGATTTGGTACTTGAGACATTTGCTTTATGGTTTCTAAATCTCTTGGGTTGAGTAATATTGGGTGTCTTTGCATTATAGAAGAATAAGGAAACAACTTCTGAGTCATCCACCAGTACACTAGCGCAGGGAAGTGATGTGCAATGGTCAATTTCACTTGGTCTCTCTTGAGTTGCTTCCTGAAGACCTCATTTGCCAGTTTAGGTGGGAGAGATGGCCACCAGAAGTTAATGACTGGAACCACCAGAGTCACGCCAGCTAGCCTGCAGCCAATGTCAATGGAGTTTGTCAATCTTGGTCATAATTAAACATTTTCTGAATGTGAGCACCACCCTTTAAAAACAATGATATGAAGATGGAATTTTGAAAAGATTTCTGACATGCCTGTGAGGTATATACTTGAGGCAGGCCCAAATGGAGTAAGTTCCGATGGAAACTCCAATGACATGAAACTTGGGACCCAAATGCAATTTGTCAGCAAGTTCCTGAATGTCAAATGCTTCACTCTTCACTGACCTTTCTGGGTTTGGATCACTTTCTCCATACCCTGCTCTGTCAAAAGTTAGTATATATGCACCTAGCTCTTCCATTACCTCCTGCATTCCCCCAAAACAATATATTAATGGTTTCCTTCCATTTATCAAAATTTTTGAAGGAATAAACATTCTTATGCTAATAATTTATAGTTTTTATTTAATGAACTTTCGCTCGATAGTACTTAATCATCTTCAACGCTCTGAGATTACGAGTTCAAACCTTTGAGTCAGAGCTAATTAACCAAATAAAAAATTATACACAATTTCCTACTTAAAATACAAATTTAGATTAGATAAAGAGATCTAGTTAAGAAGAAGAGACCCACTTGAGATAGTGGCAAGTATATGTCCTTGGAGCTGTCAAAACCATGAACAAGAATGACCTTATACTTGGCAGCTTCTTTTGGAACACCCCTTTCTCTATAGGACAAATGCCTTCCATCACTAAGCTTAATTCTTGGTGAAGTAACTGGGGGACCATTTGGAGACCCACAAATCTTTGGAGGTGGAGGCTTGATCTTTTTGTATACTATAAAAGTAAGAGTACTCACAACCAGTACTGCTGCTGTTGTTGCAACTGTGAACATCCCTGAAATGCACAAGAAAAAGAGCAATTATTATTACATAGACATTCATATCTTAAAAAAAATACTATTTTTTCAAGAGAAGATGATGTAAACATCATATTCAGAAATCAACCTCAAAATTTCTCTTTCTCCGGAGAAGATTTTTTTTTTTTTCCTTTAACTTCATTAATATTCAATGGACCAATCTCTTAACAGCTTTTAAGGATGTGCCAAGTGCCTTTTCTATCAGTATTTCCTGCATTTGACCATTAGTTGGTCATTGAGCACCTGATATTCTTCTTCACAATAATTCTACCCACCTTTTTTTTTTTTTTCAAGATGACCAAAAAATCAAATGATTTAAATACTGATAGATTATATAGCAGTTTTTTTTTTTTTTTTTACAGTTTTTTTTTCTTTTTAAATCATGTGAAAATTAATTTTACAAATCAACGATGACAGAGTTTGAACTGGCATCTTTTAATACTCTTAAGAAGCAGTGATCACTGACATAATTCAACCAACCTTTTTTAAAACTTAACTAAAATGAAATTCTAAAATAAGAAAGAAATCATTTATTTTTGGTAATAATTGCAATAACAACAACAATATTAAAACCAAAAAGAGACAGCTCTTCCACAATTTTGAATGAAGAGTGTTGGAGTAGGTGAAACCTGAAGTCATCACCTACTAGCAAGGACTGTTGGTTATAACAGCAAAGTATGCTGTTGCCATTTATGTGGAAGAAGACTTACCATGACACCAAGTTAGAGAGGTTTCAAGAAATGACTTGGGGTTTGATATGATTATAATCTATGTTTAAAGCTTCATTATATCATCATCTGCCTGATTCTTTGTTGTGCTATAAACAAAATAAGATTAAAGCAAAACCGAGAAGAAAAGACAAAGAAATTTAACGAGGTTCGGCAATGTGCCTACGTCCTCGGAAGCAGATCGGCTAGAGCGTTTTTTTTTATTGATCAAAACTGCGTACACTAAGGTTACAAATATATGATATATATAAAAGATGTACGGTACTTATTTTACCAAAATCACCCATGTACCATACCGCGGGGGCAACGGTAACCCCTACAAATAACCGAGAAACTCCCAAAATCCATTTACTAGTGTATATGAGCCATACACAACATTCTTAGACACAGTACATTTGTAGCAATAGAAAAGAAGAATTTTTACAGCATAACTCATCTTAACAGTTTCTTAAAACAGATACAGGACAGAGTTGGCCTGTAATGATAGATGTGGCTCATCCAAGCAAAAGTGTTCTAATAACTTGTTCACACAAGTGAGAGTTGAAGATCAACAAATGTCCAGTATCAGGAACCTCATGATAGTGGATCCATGGAAGCTTCTCTGAGATGTATTGGTTTATCTGATAAGGAATGATTCTGTCTTCATAACCTTGCCAAATGTGGACTGAGCCTTCATCGTTAGGGAAATGATTAGCTATATCCAAAGGATCAAATTCCCATTTGCTATAACCGGCTATTATGTCTCGGTGCAGAGATTCATGAACACCTTGTTGTCGAACCTTTTCCTGCATTCAGAAACATAACAAACTGTTAGACAATTGCTAGCCAGCGTACTTGAAAGTGTAACATCATCATAAGAATTCCCATTATTGGAATCTATTACATGAACCAAAATGTTACGATATCAAACTGAATCAGACTGTACTGGACTGAAACGGCCACTACTACCGTGAATATAACTACCTGACCAACACTTGGTGTCTCAGACAATTTCTTGATCATCTCTAAATCTTGGGGGCAAAAGATTGCTGTATTTCCTGACATAATGCTTAAAGAAGGGAACCATTTCTGGGTCATCCACCAGTAGAATAACCACGGTGCACGATGTGCAATTCGAAATGTCCATTGATCAGATTTCTGAAGCATTTTGAAGCCCTCTCTAGATATATTGGCAGGGAGACAAGGCCACCAGTAATGTACAAATGGAACTACGAGGGCAGCTCCAGCCAACCTGTGGACAAGAAGATTTTGATAAAATTAGAACACGAGAATTCAAGAATGATAAAGAAATAGAGCAGAAGGATGGTAGTTGAGGTATCATATCTCTGTGGTATGTATTTTAGGCAACCATATATGGGGTAGGCGCCCATTGATACTCCAATTACATAAAATTTCGGTCCGATCTGCAACTTGTCTGCTAGTTCTTGAATATCATATGCTTCAGTCTTCACAGAGCGTGATGGATATGGATCACTCTCTCCATAACCTGCTCTATCGAAGGAAAGGAGATATATCCTTAGCTCCTCTATAGTTTCCTGAGGATCAAAGCATACTGATGACTTAGGTTCTTATTTTTAAAAGGATATTTCATCAGTCGAGTCATATTCAAGAACTACAGAGCTCTTGAATGAGCTTGGTAGGTCTCTCACATTGCAATGCGACAAAAGTGCAAAACAAGAAAATTCAACCACAAATTTATAATAGTCTTATAACTGCAGATGCAAGGATTTAAGGAGAGAATTCAAACAATACCTGAGAGAGAGGTAAATCCAGATCCTTTGAGCTGTCAAAGCCATGAATGATGATGACTTTGTACTTGGCCTCTTCTTTAGGAACTCCCTTCTCCCTGTAAGCCAAATGCCTCCCATCACTGAGTTTGACTCTAGGTGAAGTGATAGGAGGACCACCTGGAGAACCACATATCCTTGGAGGGGGAGGTCTCAATGCTTGATAAGCCCAACCCAGAAGACCCACAGCAACAGCTACTGCTATTGGTGCAAACATTGCTGGAAAAAAAATGGACTTGCAGTATATGCTATGTTAGCAAAAAAAAAAAATGCAATGGCTCACTAAAATGTAAAAGGAAAGATCACTGATCTTGTATCTGATTAACAGATACTAATACTACCAAGGGTCTTTGCTGCTTAGCTATGCCATTGCCAGCCACCCATCTCATTGTTTTCTCTATAAATGAAAATGTTTCAATTTGGGATGTAAAGCTATCAGAAACACACATCATTAACTGATCTTGTTAGGGTAAAGTTAGAAGTTTTGCAGCAACCTGAATGCGCCACTACGGTGATTAATATTCGCATTCAATAGCAGAAAGTGTATAATTGAAAGCAAGGGAAGAGCAAAGAAGGGTCAGGAATTGTAACAATTTATCTGAAGTAGCCTCTCAAGCAATCTCATTTGAAAAACTGAATATTTTCTGTACATGACGGGTATAAATTGTTTAATTTAATTTTGTTTATTGAGTAATTATTTTTATTCAGTGAGTCAAAAAATTATATATAATAAAACAGTAAAATCTTAAGGTTTTATTGGGCTGTAATTCTCGTCTACATCATCTTGATCGCGTAGGCGGACAACTAACATTCCAAACATATATTTATTACTTTGAAATTGATTGGAAAGCTGCAAAAAAAGTATTGAGGTACGTTAAGGAACAAAGAATTATATACTCACATATAAGAGATCCAATGAACTGGGCAGTTATGGCATTCAGTTCTCTAGCACCTTCAACTTGGATATGAATGGTTCTATGTTCACCTTCAAAGTTACATGTAACTCTCAGTGGATAAATTCAATTTCAGTAACACATCCAAAACATATTGCCCAAGAACTCGTGCCATTAAAAGAAATTCACACTACTAACTCAACCAGAACCTTATTTTTATATTCTAAATCAAGCCAATATACAATTGATTCATTCCTGTAAATAAACATAACACTGAATCATATTTTAAAAGAGTATTACATTTCTTTATCAAATTCATCTACAGTTATTCAAAATAGCATCTTAAACTCCCAAGAAACTCATCAATCAATCCAAAACACATAATATTTTTTACAGATAATATTCCCAAGTATAAAATACCAACTTATCTAACTTCATCAAAGTTGAAAAAGCTAAAGTAAAAGCAAGAAACCCATGAACAGGAACTGAAACTTAAACATAACCCAACAACAAGAATCAAGATTGAAACAAGATAACATGGAAAAAAAAGGTAAAAATATAAAAAAAACTCACAGAGAGGAAGTTCAGAAGAAGTGGGTGGGTATTGCTTTGTTTCTTCTTCAAGTGTGAGCTCCAGCTGATGCAGCAGATATCTGTCTTTTTTGTTGATCCAACTAGAAAGTTATGCATAAGAGAACACAACTCAAAACACACTTGTTCTAGTTCTTGACAGCTGAAAAAGATGTAAAAGGACCCATTGAAAAATATCATCCACATAATGAAAGATAGATGGTGACATTAATTACTACAAGAAGTAATATTTTTCTCATTTTCAAAAAAAAAAAAAAAAAAAAAAGAAGTAATATTTTTCCATTACCATGTGTGTGTAGAGTAAAATATGTCCAAAATCTGTAGTTTTCAGTAATTCTCTTAGCTTTGATTCAAAAAAAAAAGTAATTCTCTTAGCTTGTATAGGAGGTGATCATTGATTACTTAAGTCATGATGAACTAGAAAATTTTAGAGAAAATTCAAAAATATATAACAATGAATTCAATACCAATATAAAAATTGCAATGAAGAGAAAAAAATATATAAAAAAAATACAACATAACTCAATCAAAGCTAAACAGAAAAAAAATTGATAATAGGTGTAGCAGCCAGCAACACAAAAAATAAGAAAAATATTTTTTTATTTTGCCTCCCTTACATTTTTTGGTATCCCCATGGAATAGGAGAGCAAAAGAATATTTTAGTAGGTTGGAACATACTATGAGTATCGACCCGGAGACACTATTCTTTTTCAAAGAAAAATACATTTTTGCTTGCTAAGTATATATTTTTCAACTATATTTGTTGGATTAATAATTGTTAAATATTTATTAATATTAAATTAAATTATTTATATTACAAAATAACCAAAAATTTTACTGAAAATTTAAAAATATATAACAATGAATTCAATACCTATTTAAAAATTGCTATGAAGAGAAAAAATATATAAAAAAAATACAACATAACTCAATTAAAGCTAAAAAGAAAAAAAAAACTGCTAATAGGTGTAGCAGCCAGCAGCATAAAAGTCAAGAAAAAAATATATATATATATTTTGCCTCCCTTACATTTTTTTTTTTTTTATCCCCATGGAATAGGAAAGCAAAAGAATATTTTAGTAGGTCCGAACACACTATTTGTATCGGAGTCTGAGACACCAATCAATTTCAAAGAAAAACACCTTTTTGCTTGTTAAGTATATATTTTTCAACTATATTTGTTGGATTAATAATTGTTAAATATTTATTAATATTAAATTAAATTATTTATATTACAAAATAACCAAAAATTTTACAGAAAATTTAAAAATATATAACAATGAATTCAATACCAATTCAAAAATTGCTATGAAGAGAAAAAAATATATATAAAAAAATGCAACATAACTCAATCAAAACTAAAAAGAAAAAAATTGCTAGTAGGTGCAGCAGCCAACAACACAAAAGACTATATATATATATATATATTTATTTATTTTATCTCCCATAGATTTTTTGGTTTCCCCATGAAATAGGAGAGCAAAAGAATATTTTAGTGGGTCGGAACACACTACTAGTGTCGTAACCTGAAACATTAATCTTTTTCGAAGAAAAATATCTTTTTGCTTGCTAAGTACATATTTTTCAACTATAATTAATGGATTAATAATTATTAACATTAAATTAAATTATTTATATTACAAAATAACCGAAACATATATTAATTATTTATTTATGAAAATATATACAATTCATAAAAATAAATCTTAGAAGGAATTAAAATAAAAATTTTAAAATTTGGCTAAACACAACCCTGTTCACAAATTTAAAATTTTTCTTTTTAAAAGTAGTTAGAAGTAAAAAAAAAAAAAAAATCTCATTATTCAATATATTTCTGCAATTATCATGCTATGCCTTAGACTAGTAATCTATAAAAGGCAAAACCCATTATGAGACCTTTAAACTTATCGGTTTTTTAAGTTTAGATCCTTAAAATTTTATTTTGTATATTTAGGCCTTTAAATTTCATAAATTTGAAATTTTAAACTCTTTTATCAATTTTTTAACATAAATTATTTCCTTTTGGTCCCTCGAAGTTTTATATTTCTAACATTTATACCATTTCTTTTTTTACTTTTTAACACTTATATCACTTTTGAAATTGTTTCACCAGTAAAAAATATCACTTTTGAAATTGTTTCACCGGTAAAAAATAAATTTATTTATTTTAATTTCTAATATTTTAAATAATTTTAAATTTTAAAATTAAATAAACAAGTTAATATTAAGATATAAGAAAATATAATAAAACTACTGTTTTTCAAAATAAAATATTATGATGAAAAAGAACACCATAATTAAAAGAGATTATGATAAAAATATTTTATAATTCTTCAAAATTTAATTTTTATATCTTTAATACATATTTTAGTTTTTTGTACAAATTTTTAATTAAATTATTGCGACTAATTTTTTATAATATAACTTTTATAAATAATGGATACCAATGTTTGCCTATACATCACCAAAAAACAGTGATAGATTTTCGAACCAACTCAAACTTTTTATAACCGTTATCTTAACTTTCATTTTTCTATCAAGCTTTTTGGGTATAAGAAAAAAATTTATATTATAAAAATTTATTCACAATAATTTAAAATATTGTGAAAAATAGTAGTATTATTATAAATTTTTATCTTAGCATTATCTTGTTTTTTTTATTTTTAAAATTAAAAATTATTTAAATATGTATATAATAATTTAAAATATTAGAAATTAAAATAAGTAAATTTATTTTTTACCTTTGAAAAAATTTTAAAAGTGATATAAGTGTTAAAAAGTAAAAAATGATATAAATGTTAGAAATTAAAACTTTAGGGGCCAAAAAGAAATAATTTGTGTTAAAAAATTGACATAAAAGTTTAAAACTTCAAATTCGTGAAATTTAAAGACCCAAAAATACAAAACAAAACTTTAGAGACCTAAAACTAAAAAGCCGATAAGTTTAAGTGCCTTTAATGGGTTTTGCCTAAATAAAAATATAAGAATATAATATGTCAAAAATAAATATACAGAAATTTAATGTAAAAAATAATAAAAGTACATGGAGCCATACTTGTGTTACTCCTTTTTTTCTTTTTGACCATTATGTATAGTGAGGACCTGAAGAGATATGAATAGACATGTTAAGGAAAGTAAAATCACATCAATAAAAGCAAAATTGCCTTGACCAAAATAATTATTGAAATTTCCAAAAAAAAAAAAAATAATAATAATAATAATTATTGACGATTTTATACAAAATAAAATTTAAAAGCATAATTTTTTCATTGTGTAAAATAAATCTAAAGCGTGCTACGAGGTTGCATCTGCTTCTGCTGATGGATCCCATCCCGGAGGCTTGATATTTGGCCAATCACCACGGCATCCTAACCTTATATAGAGGCTCTTCTTACCTTCCAAACAGACCATTCAGATGGTAAAATATCAATAAATAAAAATTCTTTACTTCGATTTATATTTATTTAACATGGGCTTCAGCATTGTCAACTTAGCATTCTTCTATTTCGTTATAGCCAACTCAATATCGAAATCAAATGCATTACAATGGATGCCATAATCAGAGTCAGGTGATAAACATGGATAACAGAGCTCTCTAACATAGACACGGGTGGATGACAATTCAGCATCTGAACCCTTAGGTATCCAATCTGACCTGCTTTGAGGTTCTGGAATCCATTGAACAATCATCAAATGACATGATTTTGTGGTGTCAAATGTAAGAACACTTTCTTATCCCTACTATATATGAAGTAAACATCCGCACATCAAAGTTCACAGCGCATGCTATCACAAGTAATTACATGAATGAAAAACAGTTCGTCACCACTCTGCACTTTACATGACTAATTGGTTCTTCTTATTATTAGTTTATAGGAAAGAACAGAAGCCCTACATATCCTCCCATTTAACAGAAAATAAAAGCTTTTCAGGGAGATTGCCAAACTGAATAACTACATGTGAGTAATTAACAATTCCCAGTAGCATCCATAAGGGAATTATTAGAATTTGAGAGCATGAAACTGCATAGACACCATGCTTATTTTGATCATATGTATATATATATATTTGTTCTCGCAAGCTTGACCACTACTATTGCATCTGATTATGTGAAGGAAAACAGTGTCATGGTGTATATAATTTCTTTCGGACACAATCATGGCTAATTTATATAATGAGTTTCATTTCCGTTCTAAGTCCCCAAGTAACAATAACTCAAGAGTATGTTAGGGCTACTAATTCAAATCCATGATCACTTTGACCATTATTATAACGATATTTCTGTTTTAAATCCATTATCACAAATGCAAAATCCATTTATCACTTTGACCACTCTGCTTGTTAATAATTTCTTCAAACAAGGTAATAAAATATCAACAAATTCCTAGAACTGAGAAGCAAGTTGAACTTCATTAATAAACTGGATTAGTACCTGGAAGTTTCTTGTCTGACAGGATTAACTGTTTGAGGGCACTCAAGGATGCTTGAGCTACACTTTTGGCATGATCAGCATCCCATCCCTGAATTTTGATCACCACATCTGCATTGGAGTAAGCCAGGGTACCATCTTGAACATGCCTTCTAGCCTCCTCCTTTGCTGAACCTTCATCTGCCAGCAAATATATTCAGATATGGAAGTCATTTGTACATCAAACCAGGTCATAGGAAAATTGAAAATAAAACAGTTAA
>CATIWK010175397.1:0-16466 GCA_949634005.1 Mallotus japonicus
AGACGTCTCAGATCCGTTCACAGAAAGCAGAAAGCTCGAGGTAGGGTGTCACCGGTGTGAACCTCCTCTCATCCTTCCAACAATCTAGCCTCTTCGTTCGATTGTGGTAAGGTTTTGAAAACCCTAACTAATCAATTAATCAAATTGCATGGATCCGGGTTCAGGAATGTGATAAAAAAATTTTATTTCCGCTGCGTTTTCTATCACGAAACCCAACAATTAAAATGTTTAATATAGTTACTTTCTTTTTTACGAAGTAAAGTACACTTTGCTAATAACTACAGTTAGATTACAAAATATACTCTCATTTTATGGTGATAAAAATAAATTAAAATAAAAGTAGCTAAAAAATAAAGTTATCCAAGAATCTCCCATGGATTAATATTTAAAAAAAATATTAATAAAGTTACCTAAGAATCTCCTGTAGATTAATAGCATTATTAATTTTTTGAACATTAATTGTAAGAAAGATGATTGTATGCAATATTATTTTATGTATTTTAATTTGACAAATATTATACTTTTTCACTAGTATTTGATTTTATTAAATAACTCATGTATATTTTATTGATTAAAAAATTTATCGTGTATTAATTTTTGCCATATTTTTATATTAATTATATAAATATTTAATACATAATTAAAATATGTCATAATATATATATATATATATATATATATATATATATATATATATATATATATAATTAACATCTTAATTATATACAAATTAATTTTCAAAATTTTTAATAAGTTTATTGAATTATTTTAGTAATTGTATGGACTTAATTGTAAGTAATAAAAATTATAAGATCTAAATAGAAAATTTTAAAATTACAGGACTAATCTAGATATTTTTAGCCATCAACTTTACAATAAGGGTTCAATGTGTCTGAAATCGAGAGTGATAGGATGCAATGAGTCAAAAATTTAGTAGAATGGTGCAATATGAAAAAAAAAATTGAGAGTACAAGGGGATCAAGATGTGTTTTGCCAAAAAAAATAATTCCAAAGCCCTTTGAAAGCCACTTAGATGAGTACTCTCTTTGTACATCTTATCTGTACAACTATAGAGGTAAATAAGGCTTGCATCATCCTAGTTTTAGCCACCAACATCATTAAGATCATGAAGAGTAGGGATCCACATAATTGTAACAAGAGGGATTTAATTGTTGTACAATCCTCATTTGAAAAAGTTTTATATTGTAAGTTTGCGAGAAATGATGGAAATAAAGTAGATGGAAAACAAAATTATAATGGTGAAAAATTATCAAAAGACACCTAAAATTAGATGTCATTTTTATTTGACACTAAAACTCTCACATTTTTACCAATCGCATCTAGGTATCTTTAACTTTTTTAATTTTCCCCAATCGGAGCCTCTAAATTATCCTCAGTGGGGCTTCCTCATATTGAAAATTCAATCCAAAGCTTTATTGATAAAATCAATGCATAAATGAAATTCCAATAGAGTCAGGTTAAGTAACCTTTTTTCTTAAGCCTAGAAATCCTAAATCAATATTAGTTTCATCCCTAATGGAGCTCATACACACAAAAACTCTTTTCTAAACCATGTTTCATAGTGATTGGTTTCTTTTTCCAACTACTCTTCCTATTAACCCAGTGGAAAAATTCTATCTTAAAACTATAACCCAAAGTTCACCCTATTAGTGTAAATGTACCATATTGTCCTTCTTGTATGTATATCAACATTGTAATTTTATCACTATCAGTAATAAAATAATATTTATTTAAATAAAGTATTTGTTTATTTGAATGTTTACCCTTTAGCATTATATTAAATGGCTTTATTGTCATGAGTTGATAATATTAATGACAAATTCATTTAGTACATATGATACAAATGTTTGTAGTTTTTAAATTAATATATGGGTAGTATTAATATGTAGACTATCTATTCTGTCTATTTTTCTTGATCAGTATATGATATCGATAGTGGAAAATAATGAGTCTCATGCTGCTTGATATGAGATATTGAAATAGACATGTGGATACTCATGTGATGGGTGGATCAAACTGTGACATAAGATATGTGATTGTAAGGAAATTCACTTCTGTTAATAGTCCTAATCTTGGACGTAATTATGCAAATGGTCCTTTGACATGAGAGACGACATGGTCATCCACATATGGTTGGTTAGAGTTTGCTACTTCTTATATATATATGCGCTAGTCATGTATGGGTATATGGCATGTGGTAGCTCTAGTCATTTATATATAGGGATGAATGATCGACCAAGATGGAATTCATTAACTGGAGTAAATTGGGATTATATCCTATGGTATCGAAATTATTTTTTATGAATAAGCACTTCGCTAGGTCAAACTTAATTTACCTAAAAAGAGTTTTGGTTATATGCTCTTCAACGATCTCTCCTTATACTTACAAAGTCTTCTTTTTAGTATAGCAAAATCAATAACATCAACAAAGATCTTAAATTCCAGCTTCATGATCTTATCTTTTTCCCACCTTTCAGGTTGTCCTCATTACTTCTTTAAAGAGCTCTCCAGGATAAAGATAGTCTTCTTCTCATAATTAATGTCTTACTCAAGATCATAACCTAGCCCATGCTTACTTATTTGCTAAAAGAACTTTGGGAATTTAGCAACTCCCATGTATATCTTGCCTAAACCAACTCCTAGTAGATGCTTCATCTTGTTCACCATGGCTGAAACTCCTATGTCCACACAATCTTCATGGATCATCAAGACTTGGAAGCTTAGAGGGATTCCATTCAAGTAAGCAATGATACTTCTCAACTATGATGGTAATCACCTAGTCATTACATAGGAACTTGATCTTTTGATGAATTGTTGACAGAATACACCTCAGTGGATGAAACCATGGTCATCCCAATAGTAAAGAAAAATTTAAAATAATGTCCAAGATGATTAATTTAGTGAGTGATTCAATCTTCCCCACTATAACCATAGCTTTGAAAGTACCTACTACTAGTTTATTGGAATCATCATATGCCCGAATGATCAAACTTGAGCTCTCTAAGTCACTAACATTTAACAAACTTATAGAGAAACCTTAGATGACAAACATTGATACCAAATCCATTATCAACCATGATACAAAAAGTCCTCATTACCTTGACAACTGCTTGAATAAACAAGGGCCTGTTATATATTCTCCCTTTAGGTGTAAATCATTATTTAGAAAAAGTGATGGCATTGATGGGAGTCTGAATTAAATAAGTTATCATGTCTCCAAGTGAGGTATTAGTGGGTATTTTAGCATTATCCAAAGCTCAACCTAGGGGCATCCCTATGCTTCATTGATGCCATGAGTAAATCCCAACTATTAGTCTATGCGTATGTCTTCTTCAATTACTTCAAAACAACATTAACCTCTTCCATTTTTGTTGTTCGCTCACTTTCTTTTACTACTTTTATTCCTTTTATCATTTCTTTATCTTTCTTAGGGGGCTGATAAACTCTTCCACTCTTAGTCATGTGATTGACATCTATGGTGCTTTTTTACTTCTTAACCTCACAAACTATATGCTTAGCTTTTAGTTCTTCTTATGCCACTTCTATTAGCTTTGTTGCTTCATTCTCAATATGAAAAGTGCTTTCCTCATCTTCATCTTCCCAAACATAATATGAGCCTCTTCTGATAATTACTTCTTGATAAATGCATATTATGTGCTATTTTGACTTAGTATTTGGGTAAGTATTACTTGTTTTAATGGGTTTATTAAGTTAAAATGTTTAAAATTTAATAAATAAAGATTTTATGTATTTATTAATTAATTTATATAAATTAGGTTCACTTTTAAGTTTATTTTATATTTGGTTAAATTTTATTAAGTTTTTAATTACATTTGAAAGTAATTTCATGTTTTTATTAGTTATTGTGTAGTTTAATATTTTTATTAGTTATTGTGTAGTTTAAGTTCGAGTGCTAAGTAAAGGATGGTCAAAATAAGTGATTTCAAGCAAGAAAATATGACTTCGAAGACCATACAGTCATGTGGTATGGGCTAAGAGCAGAGGAAAACGCAAATAAAGGACCGCACAACTATGCACTTGCCTGATACAATCATTGATAAGTGCAAAAAATATTACATTTTAAGCATGAATTAGTTAAGTGTCTAGATGCCTAGAATATCATTGAATATTGGCATTATTAAATTAGATTCTCCAAAACTTAGGTTTTTAGGGCTTTTCATAGTTTTATCTAGATTTTGATTGTTTTTGTTTAGTTTTGATGCTTTTGTGTTAAATGGCTAAGTGAGCTTGAAATGAGTTCAATGCAAGTGGCGTCTAAGCAAGGACTTGAAGAGGAAAGCTCAAAATCTCCATGAAAGCAGGACGAGGAAGCTTTCACTGTTGTGCACATGGTGGTGAGCAACTGTACCTGAGCTTCAAAAAGACAACGCTATAGAGATTCACACATGCACGGATGTGCGCATGATGGTGCACGATTGTGCCTGATTTGAAGAAGACCAAGCTTGCTGAAGTTCTAACTAGGCACGGTTGTGTGCCTCAACTTGTACGGCTGTGCCTGATTACTTAACTTTTTGGTGATTCTAATATGCACAGTTGTGCATATTAAAGTGCACAGTCGTGCACTTCAAAGAAAAATAAGCTTAAAAAGACAACGCTGTAAAGATTCATACATGCACGGCTATGCGCATGATGGTGCATGGTTGTGCATGATTCGGAGAAGACCAAGCTTGCTGAATTTCCAACCAGGGACTGTTGTGTGCCTTAAATTGTATGGCTATGCCTAATTCCTTAACTTTCTGGCGATTCTAGTATGCACAACTGTGCATATTAAAGTGCACAGTCGTGCACTTCAAAGAAAAATAAATAAGGAAGTTTAATTTTAGGGTTTTTGAAGGACCATTATATATAGTCATGTTTTGCCCCTTTGAGAGAGGTTGGCTAGTCTTAGAAACAACATAGTTTATTTTCATTTTTGAAAAAAAAATAATTTTATTTTATCTTTTGTTTGATTTTTATTATCTACTCGAGGATTATTTAAGAGTAGAAGATTAAAGTACAATTGTAAACATTTCTCAGTAGGAGGAGAATAAAAGGGGGGGTTTTCTTTCAATTATTCTCTTATGCTTTAATTATTATATCATGATGTTTATGTTTGTAATTTTTTATTCTTTTTATTTTCTTTTTGCAATTGCCATAAGTAGCTTAATTATTGGTTGGATTTTTATACCCGACTTAAAAATGAACTTAATTGGTTAAACTCCATAGCACTAAATTCACATTCCATAATTTTTATTGGACTTAATGCTTTTTTATGACTGATCACCCTTTGAATTGATCTAAACGATAGGATTAGATTGGGAGATTAATTTTCTTGAGAACACAATAATAATTTATTAATTTAAGTGGATTGGTCAAGAGATGATTCTGTTGTTAATATTCCTTTGAAAAAGCCACGCTTTAATATTGAGAATAATCAATTGCTTGAGTTAGTGGGAGCTAAATAATTGAGTAGTTGTTATAATCAATAAATTATAAGATTGCTCGAGAGAGACTTTCATGATTCAAAAGATCGTAACATTCATTCAATTGTTAAATTTAGAAGTAGTTTAAATTAGTTGTCTAAATTAGTTTAATTTTTAGCAATAAACTTATTTGATCATCTAAACAAATGAATACTAAGAATAGTTCAATAATCAACTTCCACACTCCATGGGATTTATAAGTTTACTACTTGGACAACTCTATGCGCTTATCGATCACACATACCAAGTTTTTGGTGCTGTTGCTAGGAGTAATAAATTGATATTGTGATAAAATTTGTATTGTTTGATTTAGATTTCTTTTTAATTTTTTTACTTTGCTTTATTTTATCTTTTTCTAGTTTTTTGTTGTCTTCATAAGAAACTTTGTTAATGCATGCGCTCAACGCATAATACAACTAGACAAGGTGAATCATTGATATCTTTAGATTTTGAAATTGATAGAACATTTTACAAGAGATTAAGGAGACAAAGGAACACAATGAATGGAGCTAAAAATGGAGTAGCAGATGGAGGTAATGGTTAATAAGACCTACGACCTGCTAGACAGCAAATCAAAATAAACGAAATGTGCAAAGAACTATGAGGAACTTTGTTAGTCCACATATGCAAAGGGATCAGAATCCTATTATGAGATTGATAGTTACATGTATTAATTTTGAGATCAAGCCAGTAATGATTCAGATGATTTAGAACTCTTAGTCAAATAAGTTGCCTCATAAAGATCTTATAGGCCACATGACAAGATTTTTGGAGTATTGTTTTACTTTCAAAATGAATAGGGTATAGCTAGATGCCATCAGATTTATATTGTTTCCTTTCTCACTCACTGATACAGCAAAAAGATAGTTTACTAGCGTGCCACCCAACTCCATTAATATATGGCAGGAGATGTGTACAGCATTTTTCAATAATACATTCAACCTGCAAAAATTCTGAAGATCAGAAATGAAATTAATTCTTTTTATCAAAGGGAGGACAAAAGCTTCTATGAATGTTAGGATAGATTCAAGAACTTACAGAGATAATGTCCAACACATTTGATACCTAACTAGGATTTACCTCAATCTTTTTACAAAGGTGTGAATCTAGCAACCAGAGTCAATATTGATGCTACAGCCGAAGGGACTATTATGTCCAAGATATAAGAGGATGCTCTAGATTTTTTTGAAGAAATGGAAAATACACAGATCTTGTGGTCAAATGAAAGAGCTATGCTAAGGAAGGGTGGAACATTGGAAGTGGATGGATTGATGATGGTAAATGCTAAACTGGGTGCTTTAATAAAGAGAATGGACAAGATGCGTCTTAATGCAATTTCATCATCTTACTTAAGTTTTCACTGTAAATAGCCATCTTAGGGCTGTAAATAAGTGGTTATTGAATTTTTAATCAATTAAGTTAGGTTTTTCCTTAAGTTTGTTCTTTTGAAACTTTGCAAGTTTAATTGAATTATTTCACTTCTACCTTTTTATTATAATTGCTAGGTTAGATTAAACTTAGAATTGTGTGAAACTTAGAATTGTGTGATTGTTCATCTTTTAATAACTAAATATCTTGCTTCAATCTTAGTTCCATCAACATAACCTTTTCTTGATGATCTTGGGCTAAATTTCAAAGTTGGATACACGTTCTATGTCTGTTATAGGTAGGGTTCATATCAATTTGGTACCAAAGCCAAACTTCAAGGTTTGGTTAATTATCCTTTAATTTTCGTGTCTTATCTCTTCTTCTTTTTCTCAATTATATATATATATATATATATATATATATGTGTGTGTGTGTGTGTGTGTGTGTGTGTGTGTGTGTGTGTGTGCATGTGTGTGTGTGTGTGTGTGTGTGTCAAATTGTTGTGTTTTATGCAAAAGGGTTCGCTATCCATTAAAAGAACCTCAAGTGATTTAATTTGTTTAATTTTTGCATCTATTTAAAAAAATAAAAAATTGTTAATTGATTTTAATTCATAATTGTGTTGTTGGTTGTGTGTGTGGGTTTAGAAATCATATTTGGCTTCTTATGATAATTTTTCGTTGTATGCATTTTTTAGCTTCTAAAATTGGGATTAGTTTTTTATTTTAAGCAAAGTTTTATTCACTTTCTTATTTTTTTATTTATTTGATTCGTGAATAGTCACCTTGAATTTTAAGTTTAATTTGATTTTTATGATTATAGTATTGAGTTAAATTGAGCAATTCTTATAGAATTTGCATTAGTTTTATTAAAACCATGAGTGGTGAGCTCATAAGAGGGTAATAGCCTTATTAAGTGAAACACAAGTGTGAGTGCCATTTAAATTGAGTGAAACACGTAAGGGGGTGTTTTGTGACGCTTTTGCTACTAATGATTTCTTATAGGAAAGAAAATTAAAGCAATGGCTTAAGAAGGTAAAGGAATACCAGATCAAAAGTTGTACATAAAAGCCATGAACCAAATGTTTAAAAGAATGAGGTTAGACTTAGCATATTGGAGACTTGGCGGACCAAATTGATAATATGGAGTTAAGTTATCATGGAGATGATAATACAACTAATACTAGAAAATGTGGGAGACATGAACAAGAGGTTGATGAATAATATCAATTAGATAGAAACGGGCATACGAGAGTTGATAATAACTTGGAAAGCATCAAGACGAAAATTCCAAGTAGCTTCCAAGGCAAAAGTGATGCCGAAGTATACTTGAAGTGGGAAAAAAGGTGGAGTTCATCTTTGACTGTCATTAATACTCTAATAAAAAGATGGCGAAGCTAGCTGTTATAGAGTTTACCAACTATGCACTTGTTTGGTGGGATCAATTGGTGACTAATAGAAAAAGGAACTATAATCAGCCTATTGAGACATAAGAGGAGATAAAGGCAATCATGCATAAGAGGTGTGTTCCTACACATTATTATAGAGAATTGTACAATAAACTTCAAAACCTTATATAAGGATTTAAAAGTGTAGAGGAGTACTATCAAGTAATGGAGATAGCTATGATTAGAGCAAATATTGAAGAGGACTATGAGGCAATAATAATAAGGTTCTTGCATGAGTTAAATTGAACATAACCAACTTAATACAATTACATCATTATGTCGACATGGAGGATATATTGCACGTGGCAATTAAGGTTGAGAAGTAATTGAAGTTTAAGAGTTCTAAAGGCAATTTGACTTCTTATAGTCCTTCATGGAAGTCAAATTGGAAGAGTAGAGATAAGAGCTACAATAAGGCAAAATTTGACAATAACAAAGAAGAAAAAGGAAGGGGCAACGCCAAGGCCAAAGATAAAGGTGAGACTTAAACTAAACGTTCTCATAATGTTTAATGTTTTAAATGTTTGGGTTATAGGAATATCTCTTCTAATTGTCCAAATAAGCGCATCATGACTATGAGGGGTGGTGAAGTCTTTAGTGAAAGTGATGATGATGAGAGTGATTTGGAGATGCATGAGCTTGAGGATGCAAGTGATGATGAGGCTATACAAAGTCCATCATATGGTGAATTACTTGTTACAAGGTGAATCATGAATATTTAAGCCAAGATGGATGATGAGGTACAACGTGAGACATCTTTCACACTAGATGTAAGGTGCAAGATAAGGTATGCTATATGATCATTGATGAGGGGTAGTTGCACAAATGTAGCTAGTACCATACTAGTTAAGAAATTGCATTTATATACCATGAAGCATCCTAGGCCTTACATATTATAATGGTTGAATGATTATGAGGAAACTAAAAGTGAATAAATAAGTGAAGATAGCATTTTCTATAAGCAAATATAAAGATGAAGTATTTTATAATGTAGTGCCTATGCAAGCTTGTCATATTCTTTTAAGGCGTCCTTAGCACTATGATAGGAGGGCTAAGTATAATGGGTTTTCTAATAGATATTCTTTTATAATGAATGATGAACCCATCACCCTTAAACCTTTAACCCCTAAAGAAGTGTATGAGGGCCAAAAAATGTATGAGAAAAGTAATGAGAGAAGTTAGCAAAGAGAGGCAAAAGGAGAGCTTGAGGGGATGCACAATGAGAAAAGAAGAGTGATACGCATGCAAAAGGAGGGTTAAGTGAGATAGAGGTAAAACAACAGAGAAAATTAATTTTACGCATAAGAAAAAGATGTAAGGAAAGCTTTACTCTTGAGGTAGCCTATCCATATACTTGTTTACAAGGAATCTTATTTGAGATCTAATGATCTTGACCTTTCTTTGCTTGGTTCTTTTCTGAGTTTATTATAGGAATTTCAAGATATGTTTCCTGATAATATTCCTAGTGGTTTGCCACCAATTAGAGAAATAGAGCATCAAATTGACTTTATACCCGGTTCTACAATTCCAAATAGACCCATATATAAGTGTAATCTTGAGGAAACCAAAGAGTTGTAAAGGCAAGTTGAGGACCTTATGAGTAAAGGTTACATTAGAGAAAGCATAAGTCCGAACACCATTTTTGTTCTACTTATACCTAAGAAGGATAGAACTTAAAGAATGTGTGTTGATTATTATGTAGTCAACAAAATAATGGTAAAGTATCGACATCCTATTCCTAGGTTAGATGATATGCTTAATGAATTGCATGTAGCCACTATATTCTCTAAAATTGATATAAAAAGTGGTTATCATCAAATTCGTATGAAAAAGGGATATGAGTGGAAAACTGTATTGAAAACAAAATATGGTTTATATGAGTGGTTAGTCACGCCTTTTAGTTTAACTATGCACCTATCAATTTTATGAGATTAATGAACTATGTTTTGCATGCTTTCATTAGAAAATTTGTGGTTATTTATTTTGATAATATACTTATCTATAACAAATCTTTGAAAGAGCATATTGAACATTTGCATTTTGTTGTAGGAGTGTTACGTAAGGATTGTTTGTATGCTAACCTTAAAATGTGTAGTTTGTGCAGACATATGCTTGTTTTCTTAAGCTTTGCTGTTAGTGCGAAAGGAATAAAGGTAAATGAAGAGAAGGTCAAGGCAATCAAAGAGTGGCCCACGCCTAGAGGAGTTAGTGATAAACGAAGTTTTCATGGTCTTATAAGCTTTTATAGGCGATTTATAAGGGATTTTAGCACTATTACCACACCATTTACCGAAGTCATAAAAAAAACATTAGCTTCAAGTGGGGAGAAGAGTAAGAATGAGAATTTAATATGCTTAAGGATAAGTTGACTTCTGCTCATTTACTTGCTCTTTCTAATTTTTCTAAAACGTTTGAAATTGAATATAATGCTTCAGGTTTAGGAATTGGGGCTGTTATAATGCAAAATGGATGACCAATTGCTTATTTTAATGAAAAGTTGAATGGTGCAAGCTTGAAGTATCCTACTTATATGACAAGGAGATGTATGCCTTAGTTCGCACTTTAGAGCCTTGTCAACATTATTTATTACCTAAAGAGTTCGTGATATGTATTAATCATGAATCCTTGAAGCACTTAAAGGGGCAAAACAAGCTTAACAAATGACATGCTAGGTAGAGTGAATTTATTAAGTCGTTTCCTTATGTCATCAAATACAAACAAGGTAAAAAGAATATTGTGGCTGATGCACTTTCAATAAGGTACACTTTACTTGTTTCTTTAGATGCTAAATTGCTGGGATTTGAATACATTAAAAAGCTATATGAGAATGATACTGATTTTAGTAATGTTTATCATGCATGTGAAAACATTGCTTTTGAAAAATTCTATAGGCATGATCGTTACTTATTTAAAGAGAAATGGTTGTGTGCTCCGAATTGTTCTTTGCATGAGTTGCTTGTTCATGAAGAACATGAAGGTGGTTTAATAGGACACTTTGGTATAGAAAAGACTTTGAATATTTTACATGATCACTTTTATTGGCCTACTATAAAAAAGGATGCTGCTCAAATTTGTGATATGTTCATTGTGTGTAAACAATCTAAGTCTAAGTTAAAACCATATGGTTTATATATGCCTCTAACTATGCCTAGTTCACCATGGATTGATATTTCCATGGATTTTATTCTTGGTTTACCCTGGACTAGGCATGGACATGATTATTCAATATATGTTGTTGTAGATAGGTTTTCTAAAATGGCTCACTTTATAACATGTTAAAAAACTAATGATGCATAACATGTTGCAGATTTTTTCTTTAAAGAGGATGTTCGTTTGCATGGCATGCCTAGAACAATTATGAGTGATAGAGATGCTAAGTTTTTAAGCTACTTTTGGAAGACTTTGTGGGGTAAATTTGGCACTAAAATTTTATTTTCTACAACATATCAACTACAAAATGATGGGCAAACTGAGGTAGTTAATAGAACTTTAACTCAATTACTTAGAACCATGGTTAGGCATAATTTGAAGTCGTGGGAAGATTGCTTACCACACATTGAATTTACTTACAATCGTAGTATGCATTCTTCTATTAATTACTGTCCATTTGAGATTGTTTATGGATTTATCCCATTGAGTCATTTAGATTTAATTGCTTTTAACTTTGAGTGAACAAGCAAACTTAGATGGAAAAAAGAAGACAAAATTTGTGAAGGCATTGCATGAAAAAGTGTGAGCAAATATTGAATAGAAGAATAAGTAATATGCCAAACATGCAAACAATGGGCATAAAAGTATTGTATTTGAAACTAGAGATTGAGTTTGGGTGCATTTATGAAAAGAAAGATTTCCAACTCAAAGGAAATCTAAGTTGATGCCACGTGGAGATGGACCTTTTCAAGTGTTGGAGAGTATATTGACTTGCCCAGTGAGTATGATGTAAGTGCTACTTTTAATGTTGCTGATTTATTTCCTTTTAATTTTGATGTACATGTTAATTTGAGGATGAATCATCTTGAGGAAAGAGGGAATGATGCAACCAAAGTATCAAGCAAGCCAATCAAACCAAAATGATCCTTTGCATTATGAGGGACCAATGACAAGAGTAAGGACAAAAAAGTTTAAACAAGCATTAATTCGTTTGTTCCTTATATTATAAGCAAAATGGTGGATTCGACTTCAAGTGCAGGTATGGAGACAAATGATGAAGAATTCAAGCTAGTTAGCTTAATTTCATATTTTGAATCTTTATAGCATGCTTTAATATTTTGGCCATAACTTTCTTTAGAAAAGCCGGATTGAGGTATTTTAAAATGTTATGGAAAGCTAAGACAAAGAGCTATAAGTTTCATGAAGACTGTTTTGGCAAATTCAATCGTCTTCTTTAACGCATGGCCATGAAACTAATTGTGCACAGCCATGACTGATTCGTGTTTTGGCCGCACGGCTGTGCGTATTCTGATGCTCAACTGTGCTTGAGAGCAATCAGTCAAGTGTAATTTAGGGTGCATAACCATGCATCTTTTAGTGCACAGTTGTGCACGACGGTATACTAATTTTCTTATTTTATTATGTTTTTCTTTTTGATGTTTTGGAAGTTTATTTGTTTCTGACTTTGTTTCTACTTAGGTAAGTTTACTTGAATTATTTCACTTTTATCTTTCATTACAATTTCTAGTTTAGATTAAACTTAGAATTGTGTGATTGTTCATCTTTTAATAACTAAGTATCTTGCTTCAATCTTAATAAGCAAAGGGTTTAGTTCAATCAACACAACTTTTTCTTGATGATATTGGGCTAGATTTCAAAGTTGGATGCGCGTTCTATCTCTATTATAGGTAGGATTCGTATAAGACTTCCCTGTGAAAGCTAAATTAAAGTTAAGTAATAAAATAGATATAAATTGAAGTTATGTTACCATTTTGTAATTAAGTGTAAAGTTTGCTTACTATTTATAGAATTTACACAAGATGAGTTTGCTAACTATTCATAGAATTTACACAAGATGAGTCGTAGTTGCTATTATTTTTACTATATAGTTAATTTGATGATTTGTTAGAATCATTAGACACAAAAGTAAGGTCAACCTCTCCATTACTTAGATGAATTTGTGGAGAACCATAGTGAGTCTCACAACCATTAAATTGATATTGTACCTTCATTACCCGAATCCAAATCATCACTTATATTTATAACATTCTCTTTTTCAAAAATGTTATCCCACTGAGGCATAATTTGCATATAAAACCATAATAAATGTGATATATAATAGACATATGGTGGACCATAAAATGATATAGTCCATCATAAAATACCAAGTATATCAATAAATTTCTTGTAGTGGTTAACTACAAAATAATATATATGTTATATAAAATGTCAAAATAATATATATGTTATATAAAATTCTGGCTGACATTAATCATTTTCAAACGTAATAAACAACAAAACTATACATGGTTAACCATAAAATGATATACATTAACCACAAAATGATGCGTGTCAACTATATATAATGGTATAGTTTGACCACAAACTTTCAGGTAAAAAAAATTTTGATTAACCATATTATATTAACATATAAAAATCCCATTCTTTTGAAACAAGAAGCAAATTAGAAAGTGATAATTAAGCTCAATTGTAAATTTATAAACATTTATAAACTTACCTCAACTATAAATTCTATGATGGTTGAATCTTAAGAATTGGAAATAATAATAATTGAATTTGAGAGGCTGATGGAATTGTTGACTTGAGTAGTGATTGAATATGAGGGATTAAAAGTGATAATACAATTTTATTTTTTTTTTTTTTTGTAAAAATTTTCAAAGTAAGAATATGGTTTTTGTTTGATAAAATCATGAGATTTTTTTTCTAAAGTTTGGAAAGTGTTTATCAAGTGAACCTTTTCTTTTTTATAAACAATGAACTTTTTTAAAAAAAATTGTAATGGGGTTTAACCTATTATTGTAGGTAATTTATTTTGAATTTTTTTTAATTTTTAACAGTAAAAATACCTTAGAAATATTGTAAATTTTTTCATAAAAAAGAAATTAATTAATATATTTGAACAAATTTTAAGAGGTTTTAATAATTCATCCAAAATTAAATGATGGAAAAGAAACAAGTTAAATTTTTGGAATTAATTGGAGAGTGTAAACTTGGTAACCAATTGTGCAATGAACCCTTTCAGAAATTGAAAAAAAAAAAAAAAAAAACAACCACCTTACCTAATATGACACGTTGTGAAGCAACTGGGAAGCAGTAACTGGGGCTAACCCTTTTCGTCAAGTCGGAGGTGATGTTTTGTTAATTAGATGAGAAACAGATCCTGTCATTGCGCCTCTGCTTATTGTTCCTCCTTCCTGTTGTATAACCCAATTGGCTCAATTGCACGGTGATTTGACATTGACAACAGATCAAGGGTTTGGGTAGTAAATCTGTCAGATCACAGCTTCTTCGGGTATCCTGTTTGTTTATTAGCAAGGAGGAAATATAATTGATTGAAAAATGGCATATAGAAGGAGACAGCAGCAGCAGCAGCAGACAATAAGTACAAGGCCAACAATCTCCACTTCGTATGACTTCCTGGACGAGGAGGAAGTGGATGAGGATGATGATACTAAGACCAACAACAGCTCTTCTTCTACTTCTCTCGCTGCCAAAGCTATTAGAGCATCTTCTGCTGCCCATAGAGATTCTTCTCTTTCCTCCGCATACGGTTTCAACCACCGCTCTCCTTCTTCTTCTCCTGCTCCTATTGTGACTTCCGCCACTCCTCCTGCTGCTGCTACTTCCTCTTCTTCTTATCCCAAGGTACCTTTTTTATTCCCCAGAGAACTCTTGTTAGTTCACTCATTATGTGCAATCGAATCTGTAATTCTTTGTTCAGTCTTATTTGTGTTTGTAGCTCAAAGCTTATCGTTTCTTGTTTTGGGTTGATGTAGGATCTTAATCCCCACGAATACACCTCAATAAAAAATTTAAATGAATCCTCAAAACAAGGGTTTTGGGGTTCCCTTGCTAGAAAAGCTAAATCTATTCTTGATGACGATGATGATTATGCTCCTCAACAATTGCATTCGCCTGGGACTGGTAAACCCACCCATAATTTGCCTCACACTTCAACTGTTAAACCCAAGGTCAGAATTCATTCTATTAGCGCATTGCTTCAGCTTTCTGATATCAAAGATTTAATATTTTATAAGGTTCTAAGAATACTCAACTTGGTTGTTAATTATATGGTTTTCATCCATTGTTATATAGATTTATATTTCTTCTTTCACTTTATGCTTTCCAGTCAAATACTTGCATATTTGCTGACTTGAAGTGGTAAATATGATCTTTTTTGTACTATATGTCCTATCTGCAGTTCCACAATCCAGACCCCTCTCATGACAGTTACCCGAAAACAGACAATCCTAAATTGCAGAAGGGATTAAATGCTATCTCGTCTTCCCTAAATTACATTGGTAATGCTGTTGAGGTAAGCCACTGTTGAAACTGTTTGTTCAAAATACGGATTTCTTTGGATGGTCTATGCACGCATGTGGAATGCACACAATAATTATCATTTTGTCATCTTTCTCCATCAATGAACTTATATTTTGAGTAATAACCTTGAAGTTTCTTAAGTTTATGCATACTTGCAGTTATGGCCTGAACACTTGAATTGCCAACTGTACTGTTATCCTTAGTTATGAAGTGCGATAGTGGTCTTCGCTCAGCCACTCCTTGGCTGTTATTGCATCACATAAATAAAACTTATGCTACGTTTGGTTATCTTTGCAGCTCATTACATAATTGCTAACTGGCAAAAATTTGGGGCTCCTGGGATGATTGTATACAGTCTTCTACTTATATTATGTCATTTTTAAACACATTATGGTGCTTTTCCTTTTCAGGAGCGTCTTACCAGTATGGAGAATAGGACTGCTGGCTTTATCCAAGAAACACGTAAGCATATCGGCAAAAAGCCTAGTGCAACTGCTGCACAGAATCAGGCAACTAATCGTGGTAGTACAATGCAACAATCTCAATTACAGACCCATGTGCAAACCCAGATGCAAACTGATCAAGAAATTCAACTAAAAGCATCTCGCGACGTAAGGTGGCAGCTATGTCACTTGTTCATTTAATGGAAGTAT
>CATIWK010175405.1:0-15325 GCA_949634005.1 Mallotus japonicus
TCTCTAAAACATGTTCAATCATTACAAATAAGTTCAATCCCATATTCTCAGTGTTACAGCTGAGACATTAAAGAGGACATCTTTGGCTCAAAAATAAAAAATATGCTTAGCAATCCAAAAGTTCTATATAGAGCAAGAGTAGCTATCAGATGTCCACCTTCTTTTTCCTTACTGACCACATAAAAAACATAGCAAAAGAAAAAAAAAAGCCTAAGGAATGCTTATGGGGATGGAGAAAATAGAGGAACACTTACAGGGATGGGGATTCTTCTATCATGAAAAGCTACATCAGATATGAGGTATAAATCACCAATACACGATCCTTTTGCCTGCAAGCAGCAAATTTCAGACAAAATGAAATTATTGATTATTGCTTTATAAGAGAATATAGACTTGCTAAAACTCTCATAATGTCTATTAAAAAAAATGCTGCAATCTTTCTAATACTAGCAAATATATTGATTAACAACAACTCAGACCCAAAACACTAATTAGATATCTCACTATGTCGTTATATCTAACCATAAATAATTAACAGTAATCTAAACTGAAATGGGAGAAGACATAGTACAAGGAGTGGACAATTAAATAAACAAAGATAATGTGAAATTCAACCAAAAGTCTAAGGAGAAGAACATACTTTAAAGCCACCAGTAGTTCCTGCATTGATTATTAAGTCTGGTTGTAGTGCTTGGATAGTAGTATACGTCACAAGAGACGCAGATATTGTGCCTCTATCAACCCCTGAAAATATGCAATTCATACAAAGTTAAATCCATGCAAACAACTGAACTGGGAGCTGAATCAAAAAAAACCCAGAAACCATATACCCACCAAAATGAAAAAAGACACAATCTTTTAACTCAACAATAGCCCATATGCTCCAATTTAACTAAAAGCACTAGCCTTTTCTCTTACACAGAATCATAAATGGATTGATGCCATATCTTCGTAATGGTTTGATACACCAATTTCTGGATTTATGCACTTTCGCGACTTGTCATCTGTGTCGTTTGAGAAAAGAGCAATACTATTTATGTTGACATCACTTGGATCTGATGTTACCAGATCAAAGTCAAAATTTAATATGTTTTTCTCCGTCAACCCAAGCTACCAATCACAAACATATAAGGAAAAGTGCATGGATATATAATGAAAAAAAAGGTGCCCATTGACATGTACTTGATATAGATACTAGGAGCCCATTGCCATATTTAAATAAATAAAAAGATATCACTACGATAGGCATAATCCAATTGGAGCAGGGACTAGATGCATGGAATACTAAAATTCAAAAACCATATTATAATCATTGCATTAATCAACAATAATGTTAAAAGTTTAAAAACCATAAGGTTATATTAACATATCTGCAACAATCACCAAGAATAAACCCATGTAAAAGTCCATCCTAATATTATTTTGATTCCCTATTGTTTTTTCATATCTTAATGAACATCTTAGTTCTAACAAAATATCTTAATAAAAATAATCCATAATTTGACGTCCACAGGGCATGCATAATACTTATCATTGCACTAAATTAGATAGGTTCATTGCATTGAAATATTTTTCATTGCACAGGGGAGAGAGAGAGAGAGAGAGAGAGAGATGAGGAGGGGAGATGAGAGGAACAGAAGGGCGGATAGTCTGCAGCTCCTAACCTCAAGCACTTAACGACAATCAAGACTACATCATATGCCAACATCACTAACCAAAATGATAGCAATTCAATAATGGGGACCAATGCCTAAAAGAATTTTAGTGTAAAAGAGAACAAAAATGTAAGTATGATATCAATATCAGGTCCCTCAGTATTCAGTGCATCAATCACCTGCCTAGCCGATCTCACTGATGTAACTGTGAAGTAAAGACAGTGTATGGATATTGTAACAACAGCATGAGAACTTGAAAGTAAGTGGACAATTATTTAAATCAGAAAATGGAACATTTTCCCAAAAAGGGCAGACATAATCAGGATGTAAAAGAGACATTATTTGGATGAAGATTCCTTTCAAAAACCAAATTATAGTAGAACATCATATGAAAAAAAAATCAAGTTTTAAAATGGATAAGCATTAACTGTGAAACACGTCAATATACAAGACTCCAAGACTAAGACATGCTGAACAAAAGCAACCATGGGAAGAAAACAAAAATCTAATGTACTGTCTATTTGGCTATGAGAATGAAAATGCTCTCTGGAGCAAAAAGCAATTTGAATTGTTGTTTGTCTATTGCCATTTGTCGTAACATGCAACCATTTTATACACAAAATGTATGTTCCAGTTCTTCCCTTTCAAAAGAAAAAAACTATATACTTTTTTCTTGTAAGAAATCAATTCTTCCCTTTTAAATCATCAATTAGCAGAATTTGAATTCTATATTCTTAGAGAAAAGTGACTATTTAACTACTTTCTTATTGATCTTAGTCATAATTTTTTATGACTCTATATATATAAATTCTATATCTTTTCCAAAAAAAAAAAAATCTATATCCTTACAGAAAAGTGACTATCAATTTTGTTTGTTGTTTCCAACCTAAAGAATTTGTAATAAGCTACCTTGGATATTTCCAAGAAAGTAATTATTTGTTGATTTGGTTCAACTCCTCTTGATATTTTGTGATTCTATGACCAGAATTTTAAGGAAAAAAAAATCGGTCTCATTGGCTTGAGTAATGTCTTTCCAATCTTAATTGCAATGATTTTTTTTTTTAGGATCTTTAAGAAATCTAACTAATGGGTGTAGATAAAAATTTTCCATATAGAAGTAAATTTGCACAGAATCCGTTCTATTATATTTATTTATGTCACAACTAAATCAAAAAATAATCACAATACATGTATCAGTACCATGATACTTAGAGAAAAATGTAGAATCAATGCAGTAAAATAAAACCTGTACAAGAAAGAAGAGTTAATACAGATGATTTCAAAGCTAGAGAGCCTGGTAACTTGCCTTTATCATTCCTTAGGAAAAGGCCCTGATACAATGGAAAGTTGATGAGAATCAAAACAATGCAAAGAAGGATTTGCAATGGCATTGTCTCTTAAATCCTGACATCACTCCAATTCAGCATCACTTTCTTCACAACTCCAATAAAGCTGAATAAATTGATCATTGCAGCTGTAGCTAAGATAGTGAACATTGGAGAAGAAAACATAGTACAAGGAGTGGACAGTTAAATAAACAAGGATAATGTGAAATTCAATTATCAGGAACACTTGATCAACTTCCTTAGCAATCCTATTTATTTCGAATGTATGTACTTTACAAGTTCAAAAGAAAATGCACTCCTGGTTCTCTAAAGACACTCATATCATATCACTTGAAAACAAGAAATCAAAGCATGTTATAAACAAACAGATTTAAAATAAAGACAACATAATTTTCAAAATTGACTAACCTGAGCATGAAATTACTGCATGTCATTCGATTTGATGTTCCCATTAAACCAGTTGTTGCGAAGACCTCCCAACAATGAATTGCTAGCTAGTCATTTGCCAATGATTAAATAAAATCAGATGAGTCAACCACAAACCACAAATAATTGATCAAAGAACCAAAACTTGAATTTTACTATCATCCCATTTTTACAGAAATCAAAGGCAAAAGTATTGAAAATGAGGGTCACGGAAAAAAAATCCAAAGTTAGGATCTTTTGCATAAAGTTGAACACATCTAAGAACCATATATCCCAGAAAAATAAAACCCTAAAATCAAACAAAAATATATAGTTTAGAGGCCCAATTTTAACATTTCCATCTTAAATTGAAGAACCACCAATATAATATAGAATAAGCATCTACTCAAAATTCGAAATAGTAATTCATAATAGAGAAATAAGCAAGAACTAAAACCAATATCAATTAATTACATTAAGATAGCGTACCACGGGAACACCAAACTTGCAGCCATTTATGCACCACTCTTTGATCACTGAAAATATCAGAATAGTGAAACAAATTATCAAATTCAGGCATAGGTTCAAGTGCACCCCCGCAGTAGTGGAAAAATTCAGGCGATTTAGGAGGAGGAGGATTGGTGATGATTGAACGAAGGAGGAGGTTGTTTCTAGGGTTTGTGGTATGAGGCTTCACTAGCCTTGAACCAATCTCAACCTAAACTACGACAAAATTGAAATTTAAAGTAAAATTGACACTAAAACCAAAAACCAAACCTAAAAATGGAAGTAGTAATTGAAAGAGGGAGACAAAAAGAACCATGAGATTTTCTTTATTTTCGGACTTAGCAAACTTTCTTTGAAGATTACGCAAACAGAATACTGATATTACCACGAAGGAAGCGGAATTTAAGATTCAATCAAAACCCATGAAAACCAAAAAAAAAAAAAATTTAACCGACTGAAAATTAAAATGAAAATGAGAACAAAATATATTATAAACTCACCAGATATTCAACCTAGAGAAGAACAATCCATAATGCAGTGGAGCTAAAGAACAACTGAGAAATTGAGAAGAACACAACAATGTCGAGAATTATGGAAGCAAACATAGAAGAGTTCAAGGGTAAACATGGATGATTAAGCGTTGATTCATGGGTTAAGGAGTGAGGGTATCTATTTTGAGTGGGATTCAGTGTTGATGATTGTGAAGAGATTTTTATTTTTTCTTTTTATTTGATAGCTTTTTGTGAAGAGATTTTTATTTTTTCTTTTTATTTTGTTAAAGGATTTTTTTTTGGCTTGGACGCTTGGTGGGAAACTTTTGGCACTTATTTAGCCCAATAATGATGGACTTAATATCATTAATGGCTGAATAAAACCCATCATTAAAAAATATTTTTTAAGCCAATAATGATGGGCTAACACATCACTTATGACCAACTAAAAAACCCATCATTAAAAATCATACCTTTAATGAGGAAAATTTTATACCATCATAAAATAAGTAAAATTTGAGCTTTTAGTGACAAAATTTTCATACTCTCGCTAAAGTTCGTCACTATAGTTTGCTTTTCTTATAGTGCTACCACTCAAAAGAAAATAGGGTATATGAAAACCAAAGGCAGCATAAGTGTTGAAACTTCATCAAGTATTACTCAAAGATCTCAAAGTAGTAATGCAACTATTAGAGCAACAACATAATCATTCAACTTACAACTAACATGCAGTATTAGCCATAGAGACCATAAGCTTTTTATATTTATATATATTATAAAATTTCAAACTATTTGGTCATATGCCATTTCATAGATGATATACAATGGCATATTAATGTGCATATTGAATAGTTATTTATCCTTTTTTGGTGGTATAGCTATACCTTAAGATTTTTTTGGTAGTTTTTTGGGGGTATAGATGCCTAAACATGCACGTGGGAATCTGAAGTTGGTATACCCAAGGAAATTCGATTGTGAGGAATTTTTTTTTTCAATCCATGCAGACTAGTTCTTTGTAATTTGTTTTAACATATGCTTATTTGAAATTAATGAAAATGCATAAACATTTTAACTATTATTGTATTATATATACATCTATTACAACTTCTGAACATTATATATAACTATAATAATTACATATATAATTGTATATACATAATAAATTTTGAAAATTTTGGTTTTAGAAATTTTGAGTAGTGGAATAGCCATTTCATTTTCAAAGTTCCTTATTTCATAACACAACAATGATACATCATTACTAAAAGTTCACTGACAAATATATGCTGCCATTGGTAAAATGTCTAGTCATCTTTTTCCATTACTAAAAGTTCACTAATAAATATACTCAGATCATAGCTCGCGTAATAGAAGCAAAATTGCAAACTATTCCTAAAATTGGCAAATGTGGTGGCTTGATTCAACATGCCTCATTTCAATTGAGGTTAGTGGCTGCCAAATGTCTTGCCAAACATGATATTTACCACAATTACAAGACAGAAAACCCATGACAAAACCAATAGCACCTTTAAATACTTGTTATTATCATTCTTTATGTTATATATTTGCATCTTTAGTGTCTTAACTTCCATTTCCCAACCCATTCACTTTCTTCTTCAATTCATCATCTATATTATAACTCCTCTCTTCATAGCTTTATTTCCTATGTATTTCTTCTTCCATTAAATTCCCTCAACCTTTCAACCTTTGCCACAAAGTCATGAATGACTTGTTTTTCCATGTCTGGAAACTCTTCATCATACCAAATAAAATTTTAGCACTTCTGAGCATGTAAATATATAAACCAAATAAGAGTCATTCTAACCCAAGAAATTACAGCTATTATAAACATTACAACTTATAAACGCACATTTTTATTGTCATATTTTACACAACCATAAACCTTTTGCCTGGATTATCTTGTGTCCATGAGGTCCATAAAGTCCTCCTTGGAATGATGAAATCACACCTGCACTTTACCTTAAAATGTGGATCGTTGTTGCTAACAAATTGGAAGAATGGAGTTCAACTTGAGAGTGAAGAGTAGAAAGAAGATGAGCTTAAGGAAAACATATTATTGGCAACAATGGTTATTTCTATTAGGGTTTTGAATTGGGAATTTCTGAAATAAAAAGGGAGAGAGAAGAAACCATTGGGTGTTTTAATATTATCATTTATTTTATTTTTAAAAATTTTAATCATTATTTTAATGTTTATTTAGTGATTGAAAATCACACGCGATTTAGAGACCAATTTTGGAGTCAATTAGCCAGATTTGACAAGTTGCTGAGTAAATAAGCTAGAAAATTAGTTTTTGAGTTTATGGACTATCATGTCCAAGTACATGGGGAAAATTGGCACTTTAGTCATCAACTACATCAATGCTACTAATTAGATGAGAAATTAATTTTTTGAATAATATATCATCTACTTACCACTTGCAATTTTGATAATTTAAAAGCAATATAAACCCTATCCCACAAGGACGATCTTCTAACTCAACTACTTCTCAAAACATAAATGTTGATTTCCATATTAGATAGAAAGTCTACTACTTGATTGTACTCTCAGTACACATAATGCACTTCTACCATCCACCCTTACTCTAGCAGCTACTTATAAACAAACACCAAATTATTAAATTAATTTTTGTTCAATTATAACTATTAATATGTATTCTACATTTAAATACATAATAATTAATAAATAATTATAATAAAATAATAATTAATCTAACCATTTTTATTTCATTTTTTGTCCCTTTCCCTTAAAACTTGTAAATTGAGTGCACCAGATGTGTGAGATACACCAACAAATTTAGACCTCTGACTTTTAATAGGTGATTAGATTTAGTTTAAATGATCTAAACCTACTGGGTTCCTAAACTAGTTGTAAAGGAAGTAGCTAAATTTAATTTAACTGAAAATGTCATGTTGATAATTGAAGATAAATAAATGTGACAAAATGCTAGAGAACTTAAACAAAATTAAAATGGAGAACTATAGAAATGAAAAGACTATAGAGATTCATTAAAAATAAATAGGAAACTGGTTTATAATCAGGGTTTTAGTAAACAAAAATGTAAACAAAACACTAAAAAGAAAATGAAAAACTTGAAGATTGTTATTAGTGTTGAAATTTTATTTTTCAATTTATCTTTGTTATGTTGAAGTTTTGTTGTTGTTGAATGATTGGTTGTGTGTCTTTTCTTTTGCAGGAAGATCTCTCTTTATCTATTTTTTCTACTTGCTAACCGCTTACTTACCCTAGTAAACCACGTTCACAACCAAGACCCCATTTCATCTCAACTTCCTTCTCTGCCAATAACTAATTAATTAATTAATTAATTACCTCCACTTGGGTCTTAATCTTATAGATTCTTGTGGGCTCTACTAAAATATATTTTTGGTTCAAATAAACACCCCTTGCATATAAATGGCTTATGAAAGCCTATTTATATGCATAAATGTCCAGCCTTTATACTACTCTTAATGTCAATAAAGACATCATTAGAAATTCTCCTTTATGAATTGTAAAGTTTAGAACAAAGAGCCTTTATTTAAGAGAAACCTTGTATATGTAGAGAATTGAATAGAATCCTAATTTTCTTTTATAGGTGTAGATGACGCTCAATATGATTCCCTTGACAAAGTTCATAATTGTAGAAACATTGTAAGACTTTTTAGAATCTCCTCAGGTTCTCTTTAATTCCCTTTGATGCTTCCTCACTTTCAAGGTTTAAAGCATCAATTGGAGATTCTTAAGACTCCCTTAGACAACATTGGTTGATGCAACAACAAAAAACAATAAACAAAGGTGGCCAGTAGGCCAACCTTATTTAATTAAAATTTTAAGAAATATATAAAGAGAAATAGGTCAGCTTAGGGCCTATCTATAGAAAGAATATTCTAAAGAGTTGTAGGTCAGCTTTACATCATTTTTATCTTAGAAGTTCTTTTTATATAACTGTGATGATGATCTTACATAAAAAATTTCATTTTTCTATTATTTTCCACATAGTGTGAAAGTATTTCTTTAGGTAATGCCCATTAATGCTTGTTTTGGGTGGTTCTCCATAATCAATAGGAATTCTCTTCCAAAACCTAATGAATCCTGAACATCTCCTCACAGTTAGGAGATAATTTTTATGTTCTCCATCTTTAATATAAAGTGGCAGGATTATTTTTCACCCCTTTATCAAATCTCTTCTTTTCCTTCCTCTAAAGGATCTGCAACCCGCCGATTAAAATTTTCAAATTTTTAATAAAGCTTTATTTAGAACTTCTTTTTGAATCTCTTCCTAGTTCTTATATTTCATAGGATCTTCTTCAAAAACAACTTCTATACCATTTACCTTTAAATCTTCGAACTCCAATTTGTCATACAGTTACTGCACATAAGCTTGAAAAATGGCAACTATAGCTACCACCAATTGTTCCTTGTGTGTCCTTAATCATCAATGATGGGTTTCTGTGCTATTAGCCTATAAGATACAATAGCAGTAGGATTGACAATAGTTTTGGCCTATCTCTAGACCTTCTTAATTTTTGACATGTTGACTGACTTGGGTTATCCATTCTTCTTTTCATTCTATGACCTGGATTGGTTTAAAATTTTCCATTATAAGCTCCATTGGCAGCACACTAATGACTTTAGTTATCTTTCCAATAAAAGCTTATCTAAAGATATATGTACGTATAAAATCCTCCTCAATTCTTCCTAACATAGGCAACATCCTTAAAGGTATCATATTTACTATAGAACCATTATCAAGGAGTACACGAGATACTAGTCTCCCATTCAATAGAGAGGCATGATATGCCTTGCCATCTCTACTGAGGGTTTCTCCAATATTGCTTTCTTTGGTCCACTACTTTGTGGAGCCTAAATAATGATTCCTCCTAGCAAATTATCCTCAATTTTCATATTGTGTCTCCTCATGTTGTTTTACTTTATCCTTAAAATCTACAACAGTATTATATACTTTTGTAGAATTGAAACTATGAGGCAAAATAACAGAAGCAACAGCATAAGCCAAAAGTACTACAAATACTACTTATAAAGAAATTGTTCATATTCACAAGACCTGTTTCTTTGGAACTTGTAACAGATCTTTCAAACCCTTCTACATCTTCATCCTTAGTAACCTGTCTCTTAAATTTAGATTTGGTTTTTGTAATGAAAGATCCAATTGTTTGAGCCTTCTCTATAAAGTTCTCTATGTTTACATTCTCTTTTTGTGCATCCTTGTAAGAGGATAGTGGAACTTTTTATGTTGAACTATGTACTATTAGTTTCTTAGAGCCACCTTTAGGGGAATCACAAATCTTGAACTCTTTTTTAAATCTCTTTCTTTGGTACTGCTCCAACTTTATTAGCTCCTTGATTTGATGAGTCCTCTCCTGGTTTTGGCTTTTTGACACACACATTCTTAAACAATGGCTTTAACCTCTCCTTCTATTTCATCTTAGATCCTTCTGTTCTAATTGATAAATGAGTGAAGATCAAAAGTAGTTATGGTCATAGAGGCCACCAGAGGAAAAGGATCTTTATCTATCAATATTGTTTCTTCTTGTCAGGAAATTTTAAAACTCCCTAGCTAATTCTATCATGCTCACATTTTTAAAAATCCAATAGTTATTAGTTGAATGATTATAGGAATTATGGTACTTACAGTAGTCTTTGCCTTTTAGTTATTCCTTTGTTGGGGCCTTGTAGTCTGTAAGAAAAGTAATAAACTTTTTTTTTACTAGAAAATTAAAAATCTCTTCGATTTTGGACACCTCAAATGTATATTATGGTTGTGCACTGGAAGTTTGTGACTTTTTCCATAGGTTTGGGATCTTCTTTATAAGCAAAGGACAAACACAAGATCCTTGGGTAATAAGATATGTTATAATAATCTTGTGATTATGCACCTCTCGGAAATAAGGACAAACACAAGATCCTTGGGTAGTAAGATCTCACTATGGCAGCCTTTCTCCTTTGGTTTCTCCTCACGAAAAAGCTTCTCATATTCTACTACCTTTGTTGACAGTTCATAGAAGTCCCTAAACTCCATTCCCTGGAACTTCTTATTGAGCTCAATGTCTAGCCCTCTCTAGGCAATTTTTATGTACTCAGTTTTGGTAAAAAGATCTTACTATGATTCCTGATCTTCTTAAATCGAACAATAAAAGAGTTAGCATTATCTTTAGTTCTTTGTGTCATCTTAGACAGTTCAGTAACACAAACCTCAAGCTCCATCCTGAAAAATTGAGTATGGAAGGCTCTCTCCATTTCCTGTCATGTAAATACAAAGTTTCTTGGCAATGTTGCATACTAAGTAAAGTAGTATCAGTTAGTGAGTTAAGAAACATCCCTAATTTCAATTTCAAGAGTTCTTATAATTTGCTAGTTCACAATATTGTATGGTGAATTTGGCAATATGCTCAAGGGTAGATTGTCCCTCCTCTCTAGAGAACAAAGAGCACTCCAAAATTTTATAACTCATGGGATAGAAATTTTCATTATCTATTGCTTTAGGATAAAACTTCTGAAATTCTGGTCGGCAAATCTACCTTAGGCCATGACTGTATAATTCCTACACAATCTCTCTTACAGCTTCTATGTCTAGTGGAGATTGATTTCTCGAAATGTACTGTTGGGGAAATTGTTGAATCCCTCTAACTCCTCCTAATGACATGCCCCTTGAGCCTCCCTACATAGTACCATCATAGTCATCCAAGTTAGGATCACAATAGGGTTAGTATTAGCATAAATAAGATGAGGGAGAGGGAGTGTTGACATGCTGTTAGGGCAGCCATTCTGAATAACTTTTTGTCTTACAGACACCTCCACCTTTCTGTGTGGAGGTATATATTTTTCTTTCTCATTTAGGTTAATCTGAATTGGGCAGTGAGTGTCACCTGCCTCCTGTGATGATGAAACAAAGGCTTGCCCCTGAGTTTCTTTGGTTATTTATTAGCCTTAGAAGGAGTCTCTACATTTGTACTCTTAGAACTTTGTGTTGAAGATGATGATCCAGCTTTTGAAGAAATACTTGTTGACTTTGCTCTAGAATTTTTGTCAAAGATTCTAAGAGTTTAGATTGCATTTCTTTCTGTGACTCCATGAATTTGGACTACAACTCTAAGAACTTGAATTGCGTATCCTTCTGCTCTTAAAAGAAACTTTCAATAATTTTTCTAAAAGTGTCTGTGCCATCTAGTTCAACTGTCATCCTAACAACAGACCTGTTCGGAACTTGAGTACTCTCTTGGTCTTGAATTTATTTCTCAAAGCTCTTCACTATGTGGGAACGAAACCTTCTGGCCCTATTGTTGTAGGCACCTCCTCTTGGTCCTGAACCTGGTATTGTCATTTTCCATAAAATTTTTGGTTCACGGTATTTTAGTAGTGTCGCACCAAGTGTGCCAAAAATATGTTTGTCTCTTACCTTTAAAACTCGAAAATTGAGCATGTTAGGGGTGTGAGGTACACCAACCAATTTGAATATCTGATTTTTAATAAATGATTTTACGCAAGCTAAAGGATCTAAGATTACTTGGAGTTCTTAAACTAACTGCAAATGAAAATAGCTAGGTTTAATGTTGAAAGTGCTTAAAAGTAATGTTGTGGAATTTTGATAAAAGATTAAATGTTAGAGAATTTAAATAAAATATAGAAGAAAAAGCTGGAAATTTCATTAAAATAACAAAGGAACTGGTTTATAAACAAGGTTCAGGTATACAAGAACACAATTCGATTTAAAAAAAAAAAAAGTAAAATTGAAAAGAAAAGATTGATGTTTATTGAAATTGTCAGACTGTATTGGACGATTGGCCGTCCATTCTTTTTCTTAAAGAGCTCCCTTTATCTTCAGCTTATTAACCAACTCTTTGATTGCACTAACACATGTATCTCACTAAAGACTCCACTATACCTCCACTTCCTTCAAGCAGTAATTAATGACTCCCCTATATATATATATATATATATATATATTGGTTTATAAACAAGGTTCGACTGCATAAGAACACAATTCGATTAAAAAAAGTAAAATTGAAAAGAAAAGATTGATGTTTATTGAAATTGTCAGTTTGTATTGGATGATTGGCCGTCCATTCTTTTTCTTAAAGAGCTTCCTTTATCTTCAGCTTATTAACTAACTCTTTAATTGCACTAACACCGTCTCTTACTAAAGACTCCACTATACTTCCACTTCCTTCAAGCGGTAATTAATTAACCACACATACACTTGAATTTTAAGCCTATATATATATGGTGGGCTTAGCTAAAATTCATAGCAAAAGTCTAAAATTTCAAGAGTGTAGAACATGGAGCCTTATCGGATTATTCCAGTATGCCTTTTTTTCTTATTTTTTTACACTTTTTATAAATTTATTTATAAATAATAATTAGTTTTTAAAAATGGGTGCATGTTACTTTAATTTTATCCCTGCTTTACTTCAATCTTTGGACGAGAAAATATATCCAATACTGTTTGTTTGAGAAATAAATTTTAGAAAAAAATAAATTTTTGCTCATGTGTTTTTATATTTTTTATATTAGGCATTTATATATTTATTTTACCATAATGCACCCTTATATGTTTATTTCTTGATATATCTATTTCTATTTGACAAAAAGGTTTAGTTGCTGTTAAAAATATACAATATAATTTTTATATTTTAAAATTTTTATCAAGTTTTTATATTTAACCAATACATATACATATACATATATATTTGCACTTCTCCCAAATTATACGAGGATTCAAATGTCCAAATGAATCTTGTCACCATGCGTTGCCTAAGTTCAAGACAAGAGACACGTACTTCCTCTCCCGGACATGTTTTTGCATAGATTATGTAAGTTTCGTGTGATAATTATGTGAGTGGAGCAGCAAAAAATTTTAGTTATAAATTCAGAAAAAAAAAAATTATACAGATAGAATTTCCCTACTTTTATCTACCAAATCAGTTACACGAGTGATAACTAAAAATTTTCTGCACTTAAGAATCTATCATTTACAAGAAATTACAAGATTAGTTAATGGTTTGTTGCTGTACACCATGGAACAATCTCCATTTGACACGTCCCACCTGAACAGAATCAGAATCACCAAAAACTCTTTCTTGCCGAGACAATTCTGAATAATTTATGTTCTCTATGGATGCTGATAATGGTTTGTCTGGCATTTCCTCCAATTCTTTAGACGGCTCATGTGGGTGCTTAGAATGCGAGTTGGGTTCTTGGGATTGCTTTTCTTTGGTACCCTGGCTAATTGGATCAGAAACAAAATGCTGTAATCCTGTAGCAGCATTTGGCTCTTGCTGTAGGACAAAGGAAAGTAAAAAATAATTCTTTTCTATAATATAATTTTGAGAAAAAATAAGATAAAAAATAGGTAAAAAATAAGCATGAACGGTAATTTTTTTTTTTAAAAGCTTAAATCTTAAAAAATTGAATTTCTTATAGTAATGGTAAACAAACTCTTAACTCAGCATTTTTGACATTGAATAGGAGAGTACCTGAGCAGAACGAGGCCATAATGCTGATTGAGAAGAAGCAAACTGCAAAACTTCAAAGAACTTAATTTGTGCACAAATTAGAGCCTTTTCCCAATAAAAAAGTGCCATCTTCCCACCCTCAACTCTTAGCTCCAGCAAGCTATGATCAATTTCAGTCTCATGTTTTCTCACAAAAGGCCGGAAAAAACAATTATAAACATACATTGTTCCCTGAACCAAAACAAAAAAAAAAGTAAATTACAAGTAAAAAAGACAGATAACATTATGCTTCAAGAATTTAAAATGCAGAATACATACTCTTGTTTTCTGATGCCAAAGATATATAAAAAATGCCAACTTTGCTTCACTGTACATTGGCAACCTTTTGAAGACAGAGAAAAAAAATGAACATAGCAGAAAATGCATACCAAAAAAAAATATATATATTATAGTGTATAAAGTTGGAGGAAGTACCATGAAATTAAATTGTCTCCTACTCTTTCACAGACTGTAAGTATTGCAACTAAAATCCTGCCAAAAATTGGAAAGGGAAGAATTATATGAATACAGTATAAATTTCTTGAATGCAAGTAAGGCATGAAAGTGCACATATATACCAATATTGGCACCAAAACAGGAGTTTCTCAATTTCATCAGTTTCCTTCTTCTCCACTACTTTAAAACATTCATAAGCAGGGTAAACATACCCAAAAATCATTCTGTTAAAAAATTTTCACATTAGCATCAATCTCAGAAATAGAAAACCATGAAATTGGTAAAAGTATATATAAAATTGATCTGCTATTTAGTTGCATACATAAGGGCTCTCGATAGAAATGATCCTATCATTGTGATTTCTTGATGACTGAAGATTACTTGTGTAGACTTTGCTGCACATTAAAAATTTGACACAGATCATTCCATGAAAAACAATGATCCAATAACAAAAAAAGAAAAAACATTAGCATGAAAAAAAAAAATCAATCAAGATTACAAAGTGAATGCATAATTGGGTGCAATTTCTTCTACGTAAAACCAAAAAAAAAAAAAAAAAAGTTAAATCCAGAATCAATTAATCATGTTAAAGAAGATTTTATATGTATATTATGGTACCTGGCATGAAAATTAAATTCAGAGAACTGATCTACGGGAAGAAGAAGAAACTGGCAAATGTAGGAAATTCTTGAAGTAAATAGTCCAAGTGGAAATAAAAACCGCTCGTCACGGTTTTGGTTTAGTCATGTCCCTCTCTGAAAAGACACCCACCCGCAAGTGTCCTTGGGCTGGTTCGGATCCATTATTGAAAATTTAGATCCAAACGTAGCGCATCCCTAATAAATAAGTTAAAATCTCTATTCAAATCCAGCCCATAATTAAACATGACATCCAAACTCAATCACACTCGGCCCATATCATTATAAAAGAATGCG